>CM050412.1:65354731-65546342 GCA_027564155.1 Gymnocypris eckloni scoliostomus | reverse complement strand
AGATCGAGGGGAGATTATCAGTGGTCTTGTATGTCTTCCATTTTCTAATAATTGCTCCCACAGTTGATTTCTTCACACCAAGCTGCTTACCTATTGCAGATTCAGTCTTCCCAGCCTGGTGCAGGTCTACAATTTTGTTTCTGGTGTCCTTGACAGCTCTTGGTCTTGGCCATAGTGGAGTTTGGAGTGTGACTGTTTGAGGTTGTAGACAGGTGTCTTTTATACTGATAACGAGTTCAAACAGATGCCATTAATACAGGTAACGAGTGGAGGACAGAGGAGCCTCTTAAAGAAGAAGTTACAGGTCTGTGAGAGCCAGCAATCTTGCTTGTTTGTAGGTGACCAAATACTTATTTTCTACCATAATTTGCAAATAAATTCTTGAAAAATCCTACAATGTGATTTTCTGGATTTTTTTTCTTATTTTGTCTCTCATAGTTGAGGTATACCTATGATGAAAATTACAGGCCCCTCTCATCTTTTTAAGTGGGAGAACTTGCACAATTGGTGGATGACTAAATACTTTTTTGCCCCACTGTATATATATATATATATATATATATATAAGGTTCGGAGTTACAGGATTAGTTTTGAGTTGACAAACCAAACCGCTCTAATCTGGCTTTGTTGGTACCATGACGTTGATCAACTTTCTTTGTCAACTAAGGCATTGATCCTATTATTCCTGAGTTTGAGTCAGTTTTAATATTAAATTGACGACATCTAATGCACAGGTGCCATTGGCACATCCCGCTATGCTCAGTGACACTTCAGGTGGCACTTCCGGTTTTCAGGGGCATGTGCCACAAGGTTTTCCTGACGCATGTCACTCTCCACTCACTGAAAAGCGACTGTCCAAATGACACAGCTGAACTGACCGGTTTTCATTGGCAAGTGTTGCAACTATATCTATAGAAGATGCAATTCTGATGCAATATCCTAAACAAATAGCCTAATTTAGTGCTTTTGAAAAAGTCAATTAAAAGTATTTGTAAGTCGGTTATACTGTATCAAATGTTGTGAGTTTATGGCACATCTGTTTTGAGTGGCAGATGACACTGAATGTGCTGTATGTGGGAGATCACGCAAACTACCCATTCTAGGATACGAGATATAGGAATGACTGCAAAAGCTACAATATTTAATATTCTATATAGTAATATAATAACCATATATAAACTAAATTTAATTCAGTTTATAATTGTAACTGTGTAACAAGAAACACTATATATGTATATATGTGACCCTCTCTGTAAAAACCAGTCTAAAGTCTAAAAATCTAATTCTGAGATAACGAGCATCAAAATTTGATTACAAGCATTAATTTCACTATGATTTCAATTTTGACATGGCCTTACTCAGTCAATATTAAAGATACCAAGAATATATTTTCACAGAATGTTCTTTACAATATAAAGTATAATTCTTTGCATAAAATAGAAAATCTAAAAAAAATTACTTTAGCTGGGTTTTTACATAGGGGTCATATATATATATATATATATATATACAGTGCTCAGCGTAAATGAGTACACCCCCTTTGAAAAGTAACATTTTAAACAATATCTCAATGAACAAAAAAACATTTTCCAAAATGTTGACAAGTCTAAGTTTAAAATAACATCTGTTTAACTTATAACATGAAAGTAAGGTTAATAATATAACTTAGATTACACATTTTTCAGTTTTACTCAAATTAGGGTGATGCAAAAATGAGTACACCCCACAACAAAAAACCCTAAATCTAGTACTTTGTATGGCCTCCATGATTTTTAATGACAGCACCAAGTCTTCTAGGCATGGAATGAACAAGTTGGCGACATTTTGCCAGATCTATCTTTTTCCATTCTTCAAGAATGACCTCTTTTAGAGATTGGATGCTGGATGGAGAGTGATGCTCAACTTGTCTCTTCAGAATTCCCCATAGGTGTTCGATTGGGTTCAGATCAGAAGACATACTTGGCCACTGAATCACATTCACCCTGTTCTTCTTCAGAAATCCAACAGTGGCCTTAGATGTGTGTTTAGGATCATTGTCATGTTGGAAAAGTGCACGACGACCAAGGGCATGGAGTGATGGTAGCATCTTCTCTCTCAGTATAGAGCAGTACATTTGTGAATTCATGATGCCATCAATGAAATGCAGCTCCCCGACACCAGCAGCACTCATGCAGCCCCACATAAGGACACTGTCACCACCATGTTTCACTGTAGGCACCATGCATTTTTCTTTGTATTCCTCACCTTTGCGACACCATACAGTTTTGAAGCCATCAGTTCTAAAAACATTTATCTTGGTCTCATCACTCCAGAGTATAGAGTCCCAGTAGTCTTCATCTTTGTCAGCATGGGCCCTGGCAAATTCTAGGCGGGCTTTTTTGTGCCTGGGCTTTAGGAGAGGCTTCTTTCGTGGACGGCACCCATGCATGCCATTCATCTGCAGTGTACGCCATATTGTGTCACGGGAAATAGTCACCCCAGTTTTGCTTTCTACTTCTTTAGATATCTGCAGTGAACTTGCATGTCGATTTTCTTCAACCCTTCTCATCAGAAGACGCTCCTGACGAGGTGTTAACTTCCGTGGACGACCTGGACGTCTCTGTGAGATGGTTGCAGTTCCATCTTTTTTAAATGTTTGTACCACTTTTGCTACAGTATTCTGACTGATAAGGAAAGCTTTGCTGATCTTCTTGTAGCCTTCATCTTTCTTGTGTAAAGAAATTATTTTCTTTCTCAGGTCTTCTTTCTTTCTTTCTTTCTTGTGACATTTCTCTTCCATGTGGTGCCATTGCTGACAGCATGAAATGGGAAGGGGTTTTCTTTTTAAATAACACCCTTTTATAGTCAACTGTCTGCTGAACACCTGTGTAATGAATAATTAGACTCCCCTGTGGTTGAATTCTTGTTAAATTAGACATTTGTAGTCTAAAATTTAGCTTTGCTCCAGAGACATTCAGTGGGGTGTACTCATTTTTGCATCACCCTAATTTGAGTAAAACTGAAAATGTTGTTCTCTAAGTTATATTATTAACCTTACTTTTTCATGTTAAAAGTTAAACAGATGTTATATAAAACTTAGTCTTGTCAAACATTTTGGAAAATGTTTTGTGTTCATTGAGATATTGTTTAAAATGTTACTTTTCAAAGGGGTGTACTCATTTACGCTGAGCACTGTGCATAGTACGAGCATGCATTTCTTCTGTTGTTGCCTGAATGTTTTGTCAAAGAATTTTACTTTCTACAGACACATATTTACAATGAAAAATTACTTGTTCATGAAAGAAGATAAATAAAATAAATTATCTTGCGTTATCAGTGCATTCACAAGTGAAACTCGTTAAATTAGTTTATATAGTTGAAAATATACAGCGATAGAGACTCGAACATGTAAGCTCACAGTCATTTTTAAAGTGTTATCTATTAATTCTACAGCTTATTTATGTTACATACGATCTGTATATATTGATATTCATTTAAAATAAATGATTTATAATACCAGTTAAACTAAAATTGCTTGTGTGTAATGGATTATTAATAATATAAATCATATAATTATATCAAATCACATAAAATAACAAAGTTTTTGGTTTTGGTCAGTTAGATTTCTTTAGCACTAGTGCCCTTTTATTTGGAGCAAGAGAAACTGTGGGAGTGGTTTTGTGTGTGTGTGTGTCAGAGATGTGTCACTTTGCTCACATCTGATTGGTCCAGTTTTATTTTGAGATTTCTTACCCAGAACATAACCTGCCCGGAGAAGGTTAGCTGTGGAGTGTAAGTTACTATGGGCAATGAACACCAAACCACTTTCATGGGACCTAAAGTCCTGGATTGGTGCAATCTAAACTGAAACTTATCTGGCTAGCCAGCTAATCTGGCTTCATGGTACAGGCCCCACATGGAGGGCTTCAAGAAACAAATTACGAAAAAATGCTCTCATTCAAAAACAAATTCAGTTGTCAGACACGACTGGAACTAAAAATGATACTGGTTTCTATGGTCAGATAAAAAAAAAAAGAGCTTTTCAGCACCAAACACTCAAGATGGGTTTGGTGAACACAGGGATAAAAAGTATTCTATGTGTACAATGAAATATACTGCTGTATTTTTAATGTTGTGAGCCTATATTTCTGCTGGAGGTCCTGGATATCTTGTTTAGACACATGGCATCATGGATTATATCAAATACAACAGATAAAAAATCAACAAGTGACTTTGCAAATATTTGTAGTCAACAATGTTTTTGACCAAGTTAAGGCTATTCAGTCTAAACTAAGGCTATTCAGCTGACGCTATCCATGCACTAATCAAGCAATATATGTTTTAATAATAGTGTGGTTATATTGCTGCAATGTTTTAATGTCATTGCTTTATTACATCTCAAACAGAATATTGACAAATCTCCTTTCCTAATAACGTGCTAGTTTACATTCTAAAGTAAACAGTCTCATGAGAACGGCTCCTCACTCCAAAGAAGAGAGGGGCGGGTTCACCAGAGCTCATTAGCATTTAAAGAAACATGGAATATAAAACAGCTTGCTGTAAACAGAGCTGATTTTAAAAAGGGTGTTGTTTTACACTACCATTGAGACATTTTAACCAAAGTATGTTATAGACTTTAAATTAAGACCCTAAAGATTCATATCGACTTGAGGAAAATGGGCTTCTGATGACCCGTTTAATGTCTTTTTTGAGATTACTTTTTCGGAAATGAAAGCTAAGGCGAGATATTTAAAGTTTTCCTGTGTGACACTGTTGTCATGACCTCCAGTGAGCATGTGACGTAATCTGGCAACACTTCGCCGGTGTGTAATATGAGTTAATTTTTTATCATAATTTTTTGTTATCACTTATAGATCAGGGGTCTCCAACCCTGCTCCTGGAAAGCTACCATCCTTACTTGCCCGTTTCAAAATTAAAATGCAGTGCGGGTGTTTTTATAAAAAAGAACCAACCTTCTTCAGAAAAGCAGTAATGTAATGCCTGATAAAGTAGCATTTGTGCTTATTGATTGCAGCCGTTACTGTGGAAACCGCTATATCTCAAACCCAACAGTGCCTCCTGCTGGCAGAGAATGGATTTGCATTTGCAAATTCATATTTGGACCCAGGAATGAAGACTCTGAGAACCCCTGTTAAAGACCAAACGCGTCAGAGAAACAAGTGTGCAGCCATCATTAGAAATGTCTTTGAAATTAATTTTGCGGCAATTCTATAACATCTCCCATTCTTGTTGGCGAAGCAGAAATGGACAAAGTAACTGGCGATATTGTATCTAAAAATATGTGTTACATAACATTAACTTAAATGCCATTTCTCTACAGCAGAATTATTATTTTGGACATTGATAAAAAAAAAAAAGTCACCAGTAGCTAATAAAACATTACTTTTGGTCATTTCTCCATCAAATAAGTGCACTGACGATAGAGCAAGTAACTGACAGAAGAAACACAAAGTTCAACTTTAAGAAACATTTTATTGATCATTATTGGTCTTGACATTTTCACACAGTTATGGTTCACAGAACCAACAGAATATCAGTTTTGTTTAATGGTTTTATTCCAGGACTGGTGATAGAAGATCATTAGAATATGGTAATGAAGAGATCAGAGGTCAAACTAAAACTGAATTTCATCCACAGCAGGTCAGAGGGACATGAACAGTGCTCAGTGCCCAAAACATGATGCAGACATCAGATAGAACCAAGCACAACTCAATTCAACAATTTAAAACCCGATAACCATCCAATCTTACGCTACCTGCTGCGCAAACCATTCTGCTCTGAGACAAACCACATACCCTCGATAAAACACATGCAAACGCAGTTATATCAGGTGTCCATCTAAATCCATATTTATGTAAAGAAATGCACACATATACGATTTTTCTCAAAATCCCATGATTAAATAAAGATAATTGCTGATAGCAATATTAATCCTGATGGCAGCACAGATCAATTGGTGAATTTGATGAGAAATGTTCAAATTCACATTGAAATTTATGATTTTTGATGACAGACTTTGGTATCTTGGCAAATCTGAGCACAGGTTGAGACAGTACCAGACAGACAGTAAATTCAGTACCAAGTCCACAGCTAAAAACAATCAATACAATTAGTCAAATCAGGCCAATATGCTCATTCTGATCACAGGCAAAACTCATCAACAGTACTGTAACAATGACCCTCAAATACAATTCAATAAAACACCTTGATGATGTTGCACTTGTGAAATATTTCAAGTAAAGTCATGCATAAAACACCAACAAATGTTTTTTTCTTCTTCCATGCAGTGAATGAAGTTATATGATAATATTTCCATTTCTACCATCTAAGTCTTTACAGTTTAGACTATTAGTTTTCCAAAGGTTGTGGAAGACAGAAATATCTTGATACACTAAGAGAGATGGTTTAGTGTATATGAATGCTACACATTGCACTGAAAGCTGAAGCACAGAGACACGATGACACTGCAACTCTACAGAAACATGTGCCGCATTTAATATAACCAGACATTTGCTGATAAATCAATCCAAACGTCTAAAGACAGGGATGTTAATATCACATAGACCGAGAGGAGCCACATTTACTCTGTCGTTTCCTACAAACCCACAATAGACACAGGATTGATCTGCCTCATAATACTGATTCACCACAAACATGAGCCTTGTGATGGTCCTAAACCTTACAGTACACACCAGAAATGCTGTAGCACCTGTAGTTCAATTAGGTTTTGTGTACAGGACATCATACAAACACTTTCACATCACCCTTTCTTTACAACTCCCAGTTAAACATTTTAAAAGGGAAAATACAATTAGTAAATAATAATTAAAACTGAAATGCATCGTCCTAAAAAAAAAAAACAACAACAATTTATTATTAAATTACTTCCATTAGTTTTTATATAAAACAAAAAGTTGCACATTTCATTGATGTACTTGTTAATGGACATCCAATCGAAAGAAGCCATCTCATACACGGAGTTCAAATAAATATGCATAAACGTTAATATTTTTAGTCTGAACTCTACAAAGTAGTGAGATATCTCAAAGTGACAGTGTAACAGACTATGACCAAAAAACAAACGTTTTTCATTAAATAACTCATTTACAATGTGATAAGATACACTGACACAAGCAAGCATTATAATACTGAATAAAGGTCATTGCACACCCCCGAAACGCTCGTCCGTCAAACAAACTTGGATCAGGTTCGATTTTCTGCGTTTCACATCCGTAGCAAGCATTTGGATAGGAAACGATGAGGAATACGAAAAACGCACACGAAGATTTCAGACTCAGTGTGCAATGACCTTAAGAGTGACTGCTGTGCACCAAATCATTTGACCACCAGCATTGGCACTAATGTTTCTCTATGATCACTTCATCTGTACGGCATGAGCACCAGGATCCTACACTAGAGGAAATGGAGGCATCGAAGGAAGTACAATGACCGACTGTACACTGAACCTCAGATCAAACCTGTGATGTTTACAGTGCATTTAAGTCAAAGTGCTTTCATGAATAACACACACCAGCTGTACTTTACACACTGAATAACAGCTGATAAGAAACTTACAACACAGTACTCTAGTCAAATCCACAGCTCTGTTCCTAGACCTAGCACACTGCCTTGCTGTCTACGCTTACTAGTTACCTTCAAAGGCAGCATCCCAACATGCAAAGCACCTCACAGGAGACCGATTTGAAACGTTAAGTGAACATCTTGATTCCTCTAACAAACACGAGATGTTAAACAGTAAATCAGTCCATTTGAAATAGAAGGATCTTTGAGGGCAACATGATTTGCGGAGTACCTGTTGTGTCAAGAACATGTCTTAACATGCTTTCTATCTGTTCGGGCCGGTAAATGACACAGACTTCACAAAGCGTTTAGATTCGGATTCACAAGCTCCAGATTCACTTCGACTTGATGCAATTCTATACCGATTCATTTGGACATGCATATAGGTGTCATTTTTCTTGAGGAGAACAATCTCAACCAATGCTGTGAACTTACTGTAACATTTTAACTATTAAAAGTTCAAAATGAACAAGTCCAAATTTACTTGCCATTTTTTTCAATATAACATTCAACACAGAATTAAAACCAGAGTTGCACACATGGTTCACGTGCCTCTTGAACGGATACATCAATACAATTAAAGCATATCAAACACAGTTTGTAGTTTAAATTGTGTGATAAAATGTATAGAATTTGAAAGTTGAGACTTTCATACTAAAAGTAACAGCACAAAGCTTATTGCGATTATTGGAGGCACACAACAAATACTATTTAGTGAAGTTTTGTTAATGCAGTAATGGAAATTCTCAGACTTAAATCGATTAACTGATAATAGTTAACAGCCCTACTGTTTAGGAGCTCTCTAGGTTCTGGAGCAGAGCTTGTATCTACCAGCACCACATAGACGTGGTACCAAACAACACTCAGAAACGTCTATAAAGCCTAAAAATGACTAATGTGCAAGAAGCATGCTGACCAGAAGTAAAGAGATGATCCAGTGTGCAGCGAAGAGTCTGCGGCAGTGAAAGAGAACATTTGTCATCCGTTTCACTGACTTGACTTCAGTCCTGGGAACTTGCTGAACCGGTGTAGTGCAGTCACATACAGAAATCACTACAGGAAGACTCATGGAGGATGCTCAGAGACTGAGGAGAACTGGATGGCATGTGATTCCACACTCAGACGTGAGAGATGAGAACGGAGTCCGCAGAGGCAAACCTCTTGTTCTTCTGGTTCATCTACAGGACATGTTCTCTTGTGCTTTCTCATTTGGACTCGAGTCTGGTTTCTTTCCCTTTGTACATCATGAGGTGAAGGAGGGGTTGTGTTTCCTGACTTCCTGTAGCAGGCGCTCTCGGTCAGTCAGGGCATTCTCTAGAGCTGACTGGACATCAGCGAGCCTGGACTCCAGAGACTGAACCATCAGAGAAACAGAAACAGATGACTAAATATCAACTGTGATCAGCTGAGGCACTAAACACACTATAAAGCTCTATTCAGACGGGTTTAGTTTTCCAGGGAGTCGTTAGAGAAATTAGTGTTTCACAGACGTACCGTACGAATCTGCCCCGTCTGTGTTTTTCTCACACAACTCCTGTAATAGCTCCAGAGCAAATTACCTTGTTTTTCTGCAAACTCCGTGATGCTCTGAGAAACTAATAACGTCTGAATGTGAATGTCTGTGATTTCCAACAATATTTTTTCACTACGCGTTACCGTGTGTTTTGGCCAACGTGAACTACCGTAGACGCTCTTACCGCATGCATTTTTCATATGTTTGCATCCAAGGAAAGAAATAAAAAATAACAATAAAAAATGTCAGGTAAGATTGCTCGCATTCATTTCTGCACTCAATTACATAATGTTTTAATTGCATATTTACTTTTATGAAATTTAAACACGGTTTTACTACAAATAAAAATAATATAGTTAAACTAAAGTAACCACACATTAAGCATGGTTTTGCTATACTAGCCATATAGCTTCACCGTGGTATTCGTAGTAAAACTGTGGTTATATTAATGCTAATGAATATGAATGATTATACGCATTGCACGCATACAGAGAGCATGATCTCTGCGACGGCCAGATGTACAAACAGACCCTTCCACACCACTGTCATAAATGCAGAGATGCTAGTCCCGTCTGAATTGGTACATGAAAATCACAGACGTCAGGTGATCAGAATCAAAACTCAAACGTAGTTTAGAAAACTATTCCCGTCTGAATAGGGCTTAAGAGACAATCTCAGAGAGCAGTTGTAGTAATAAACCTTCACACATAAAGAACAAAAGACATTTAGGCTTCAGACATGTAATTAAGATATCAAATGTCACTGTTGATATTTAAGAGTTTTTTCTTGGCCTCGAAAGGAATCGTAGCCAAGCACGAAACTTACAATTACTCCATATCCTGCAGGCAACTGAAACTGTATTTTTTATTTCTCTGGAAAGAACAAACACACAGAGGCAGAGAGACACGGACACACACACACACTAAAAACTTATGGAAGCCCATTTTGGCCATAAAAAAGGTCAGGCTTTTTTTGGCATAAAAAGCACAATTATGAATATTAAAAATTATGAGATTAAAAAATTCCAAACCCAGACACCAAGTCATAATTGTAGTGATTAGTTGATGTTCCTGTTATTGTCCACTAGATGGCAATAGTAACAAACATAGGTACCAGATACATAGGAGTAAACAAGTGATAACCAGCTTGTGGGCTTAAGAAATAAAGAGGCTAAGCGCCAGTTCATACATTTACTTTTCAGAGTGTTTATTCAACCAACACCACAATAATGAGATCTTTCAAATGAAAAAAAGCAAGTCAAAATTATGAGATAAGTCATAATTATGACATGTTGACACTGACAAAAAAAAAAACAGTCGAAATTAATAACAAACATAATTGTCAAAAAATTCTAAATTGACATATGGCAATTATTATGAAGCTAAAAAGTCAATTATTACAAAAAAATGTAATGACACAAAATTTACATTTTATTTTGTAATAAATGTATTTTGTCTTTTTATCTGAATCCAATTTATTTTGATTTCGATTTCAAGTTTTATCTCTGAATTTTGACATAATTATGATATACCAAAGCATAATGTTTCTTATATGGCAAAAAAGGGCGACCATATAAAGCTCATTTGCGCTTGTGTATAACTAAAATATGGTGCATCAAGATGTCACATTAGGTTTGATGCCAACAACATCAAAAGTCATTCTTTCTTTCCTTTTTCTATGTCCATCATGCATCTGGAAATACCACGTTCAATTATGAGATAAAAAGAGATTTAAAAACTACGATAGGGGCAGATGTTCTGTTTAACATCTCAAACAGACTAAACATTACGTTGTGTATAATCATTTTCTAATATAAGATACCTTGTTTTTCTCCTCGGCTCTAAAGCAGGATTGGCCAGCTCTATCTTTGTTCCCGTCTGTCTCAATTCCCTGATTGGCTCTGTGCAGCTGCATGCGTAAAAGTGAAACAGAGGAAGCAAGCGTTAGTTTAACAGGTGACAGCACAGCTATCCTGTAATCTGAGCAGCTGCTGTAACCCAAACTCAAAGGACTCACGTCTCAAGCGGAGGACTCCATCATCCAAACGTTCCAGCACAATACCGTCCAGAGAGAAGAACACAGGAACTGCTTGAGGAGCGGTCGGGTAGACCCGAGGACCATCATCCTGTCAGAAAGAGAGAAAACAGAACAATAGTCTTGTATGTAAAATGTTGAAGCTTGTTCATTAACTGATAATGTATCAAAGGGAATGGCTAGTCTTCCATTAGGTCTGATTATGGGCATCATTTGGCCCTCATTCTCACCTTTAGAGTAATAGCAGTGTCCTGTAAGCACAGTCTCATTGGCTGGGGGTCTGCGCTGAGCTCATCCTCCAGGAAGGGTCCCAGCGAGTTTAAGGTAGAGGCCAGGAGCTCTGCTTTGCACCCTGTAAAGCACATTTCCATGAAGCCCATGCTCTCAGACAGAGGAGAGTGTCTGCCTGCACGCGGCCCCATCTCCATCCTGAGGGCCGCCGCTGGGGGACAGGAGAGAGACCGGGGCCCGGGAGACAGAGGAGCGCTTGGAGAGGAAGAACCAGCTGTTGTGAGAAAAAAAATATATGTTTTAAGAAAACTTTTTTGTAAATATTAAATAAGTGCACACACATGTTAACATCAGTTTGAGAATCAGTTACCATAGACATGACGAGAGTGAGAGAGGTAATTATACAGGGTGGTTGCAAAGACAGATTAACATATGGTTGGAGGAGCAGATTGCATGCTTTGAGTCGTGAATAATTAGTGGTTGGAGATACACAAGTTCTTGACTTCATATCCAGGGAGTGAAAAGAGACATACCATGAGTACTATCAGTGTGTCACATGATCTGCACCTAAACATGCATATCCAATTCCCCCAGTGTTTAGTACCATGTGCAATGCATTTGTGCCCAGGGATTGTGCACAGGGACCTATTTGTGATTTTCATACAATCTGTTTAAGCCCAGCTGATGGTTAAGTTTAAGAGTGGACATTTATGTTTTATTTTAATCATTTGTTTCTGTATGAAACACATCATAAAAATGTATACAAATTCACCACCTTGTAAAATGATGCTATTCTCATGAGATCAGGTTGGATGCACCTGTAAAGCACAGCTACTCAACTCTCTTGTTTTGTGTCATATTCGTATGTACGTTTGTCATCTTCTGAAAAGCTAAATTAGCACAAGGCCATTCAAAAACCGAGGGTCAGTCGTGGTGCTCAGTGAATGTGATCACCAATGGTATATTGTGATTTTTTTTGGCCATGAAAATCACGTAAACAGTGTTGTGTCTTAAGTTAATGTAAACAGATGGGACAAAAAGTGGTCAAATGTGCCCAAATAATACACTTTTTTTAAAATATAATAATTAGGTCTTCAAGCAGGCATCCTCAAATCTGGCCCACTCCTGCAGAGTTCAGCTCTAACCATAATCAAACACACTTGAGCATGTTAATCAGAGTCTTCAAGATTATTAGAAAATCTCAGGTGAGTTTGATCAGGGTTGGAGCTAAACTCTGCAGCAGATTGGCCCTCCAGGGAAAGATTTGAGGAACCCTGTCTTAAAGTGTAAAGAGTTAAAATGGCATATTGTCAATATTTTTGCATTCACATTTAGCACCCTAACCCTGTGTCAGTGCCAGTCCTGCCAGCAGGTCTGTGACTTTATGGTTGCCATGTTGTTTAGGCACAAGCTCTTGGGCTTCCAGCGCCACCACGATATCTTCACCACGTATCTCCGCCAGGCACCCCATTCGACTCAGACACAGAACTAACACAGACACCTGAGAAAAAATAAATTAAAAAGCCTTCATTAAAAATCACACAACCAACTATGATCAAAGTAAATGTTGTTGATCAATCATGACAGCACTGAATGATTTCTAAACTTTCCCTCACTGATTAGTAAAGTACCGTCTACTTTTTTTTCTTCACTGCCATCAAACCTGACACAGTTTTACTCTGAATGTGCAAATGTGACAAACACAGACTGACAGCTCCTGTTTACAATGTTTTCAAATGTAATTGAAATTTGTTATTTACAATGCAATTAAAATGCTAAATCGATATGCAAACTGTTTTCATTAATCCAGATCTTGAAACTTCATTAAGTTAATTTAGGAAACTGAGGAGTTACGACAAAGGACAAATTAGGAAACAGGAAATAACAATAAATATACAGCAGAAAAAAATATATACCAATATTAGTTAAAATGCAATATTATATCATTTATTTAAAAAAAATGATTTTTCTGAGATTTGCACAATGAGCACTGCTTTTACAACACAGTGTCAAGATGCATTTTCTGATGATCTTCCATGCAGAGGACAAGCGGCAGGTGTTTGGCCATCTAGATGTGCTACGGATAAAAACTCACCATATCTTGAGCAATGTCTTCAGTGCTCTGGGACAGAGAGCTGCTGAGGTCTGCTGATGACCCGCCTTCTGTTCCTGGAGCTGGACTAACACAGCTGCCGGAGACGCCTGGACCATTAGGACGCAAAGACTCCACACCAGACTCTGAATCACAACAACACAAATACACATGATTTAGACACTGACAGTTATAGCTTTTAAAATGAAAGTGCAAGTGCTGTACCAGAGTCCATGAGGATGACAAAGTTTTCACTGATGTCACTATCAATGGACAAGCCATCGTCCTCCAGACTACTTTCTAAAATGGCACTGTCACAGGAATTTTGGGAAGGCGACTGTTTCATGGACTGAAGCCGCAGGTTACCCATTATGGAGGGACTGGACTCTTCTTGCCGTGCACTTTGCTCCCTACAGAAGTCACATCAACACATGACACTTGATTAACCACACTGGCAGGAAGAGTAGAGGAGAGGAAGAGGAACTGATTAAACAGTAAAGGGATAGTTCATTAATTCTGTCATTAATAATTCTGATAATTACTAATCTTCATGTCATTCTAAACCCATACAATCTCTCCCTCCATTAAAAGTCAATTGCTCCAGAACTTTGACGTTTCAAAAGGTTCATAAAGACCTACAAGTCCTAAAGTAATCCATTTGAATTGAGGTTTAATTTGCAAATGATTAAAAGAATACCTATTATGCCCTTTTACAATATGTAATATAAGTATCCGGTGTCCCCAGAATGTGTCTGTGAAGTTTCAGCTCAAAATACCCCACATATCTTTTATTGGGCATATATCATTAACGTAAATGTCTATACTGAGTGGAAGCAGAAACACGCTTTGTGCATGTCTCTTTAAATTCAAATGAGCTGCTAATCCTTTGTTGCAGAATAGTTATATGCCTTTACAGCTTCTAGCATCGATACTCTACTAAAAAACATCTGTTTGGTTTTGATTATCATGTATATCGTGCTAAAATCATGTGTTTTAAACCATGTTAGTTTAAACTTCTGATATACAGTTTTCTGAGCACACACATCCGAAGCATGTGCACAGAAAGCCTCAGTCATTAAGGGGCGGTATTATTATAATAAGATCCCCTTTCTACGTCACAGGGGGAGCGAAATCTGAGCGGCTTGTTTTTTCACAAGCTTGCAGAGAAAGGCTTACCAAAATATAATATACTTTCTCACGTTTTCTGGGTTGGTAGAAGCACCGGAGACCGATTATAGCACTTAAACACGAAACAATTTCAGATCTTCATGATACATCACCTTTAATTTAGGCTTTTCTTTACATATAAAATTGCACATACATAGTGTATATCAATACATACAGTGCTCAGCGTAAATGAGTACACCCCCTTTGAAAAGTAAAATTTTAAACAATATCTCAATGAACACAAAAACATTTTCCAAAATGTTGACAAGTCTAAGTTTTATATAACATCTGTTTAACTTATAACATGAAAGTAAGGTTAATAATATAACTTAGAGAATAACATTTTCAGTTTTACTCAAATTAGGAAATTAGGGTGATGCAAAAATGAGCCACAGAAAGTCTCTGGAGCAAAGCTAAATTTTAGACTACAAATGTCTAATTTAACAAGAATTCAACCAGGTGAGTCTAATTATTCATTACACAGGTGTAAAAGGGTGTTACTTAAAGAAAACCCTTCCCATTTCATGCTGTCAGCAATGGCACCACATGGAAGAAAATGTCACAAGACCTGATAAAGAAAATTATTTCTATACACAAGAAAGGTGAAGGCTACAAGAAGATCTGAAAAGCTTTACTTATCAGTCACGCTGAGCTCATCCTCCAGGAAGGGTCCCTGTTTAAGGTAGAGGCCAGGAGCTCTGCAGTTTGCACCCAGTCAAACTACTATTTCCATGAAGCCCACGCCTCACTGCAGAGGAGATGGCATGCATGGGTGCCCCATCTCCATCCTGAAAGGAAGCTGCTGGCCCAGGCACAAAAAGCCCGCCTAGAGTTTGACCAGGGCCCATGCTGACAAAGATGAAGACTACTGGGACTCTTCGTGAGAGACCAAGATAAATGTTTTGGAACTGATGGCTTCAAAACTGTATGGCGTGCAAAGGTGAGGAATACAAAGAAAAATGCATGGTGCCTACAGTGAAACATGGTGGTGAGAGGTCCTTATGTGTGGCCTGCATGAGTGCTGCTGGTTGGGGAGCTGCATGTCATAAATGTACTGCTCTATACTGAAAGAAGATGCTACCATCACTCCGTGCCCTTGGTCGTGCACTTTTCCAACATGACAATGATCCTAAACACACATCTAAGGCCACTGTTGGATTTCTGAAGAAGAACAGGGTGAAAGTAATTCAGTGGCCAAGTATGTCTCCTGATCTGAACCCAATCGAACACCTATGGGGAATTCTGAAGAGACAAGTTGAGCATCGCTCCATCCAGCATCCAATCTCTAAAAGAGGTCATTCTTGAAGAATGGAAAAGATAGATCTGGCAAAATGTCGCCAACTTGTTCATTCCATGCCTAGAAGACTTGGTGCTGTCATTAAAAAATCATGGAGGCCATACAAAGTACTAGATTTAGTAGTTTTATGTGGGGTGTACTCATTTTTGCATCACCCTAATTTGAGTAAAACTGAAAAATTTGTAATCTAAGTTATATTATTAACCTTACTTTCATGTTATAAGTTAAACAGATGTTATATAAAACTTAGTCTTGTCAACAAAAAAAAATTGTGTTATATCATTGAGATATTGTTTAAAATGTTACTTTTCAAATTTACGCTGAGCACTGTACATAAAGCACATCAAATATGGTAAACAGAAGCTCATTCGTACTTGCCTGACACGCAATAACAAACCTCATTGGTTTATGTGCATCTAGCAAGCACGTTTACCATATTTGACGTGTTCCATGTATTGTTCATCAATATGTTTATGTTAATAAAACAAGAGAAATACATCCATCTATCACATAGTGATCAAGTCTTTTCAGAAGACAGATTCATTTTACGATGTCTTTCTGAACTTTTTGATGCATCAAAATTGTGGTGTAATGGACCATCAATAGAGGGACAGAAATCTATCAGGTTTCATTAAAAATGTCTTCATGTTTGTTTTGAAGATGACAGCATTTTCATTAAGTGCACTCTCTTTTCTCTTTAGGGTTAATAACATACCAAAATTGAAAAATGTACTGTAACTAACAATTTTAAATACAGCCCTTCCTAAATATAGACATTCACTAGCCACAAGCAGTATCAGCTCTTTTCAATTATGTACTGTGTGCACTGCATGTGAGCTCATCTAAAAGATGACCAGATACTCAGAAACAAAAAATACATTGTTTCGAGTTCAACCACAAATTAAATGGCTCTGATCAGGCGATCATTTCTAGGATGGAGTCAACAATGGCCAAGTGATATAACACTTTCTTTTATTATTGGCAAATTAAAGTTCATCAGCAGTCCAAGGAGATAAAATATGAACAGTAAAATGATCAGTTTCAGCTGATATACCAGATTTTCCATATCAATACAATCCTAAAATCAAGACCAAAGCAATGCAGATGGCTCAAAGCTCTTACTTGTTTTGAGAAGAGAAGAGTTTAGTCATGCCGGATCCTCGGCTCAGGATGCTGAAGGCATCTTTCGTGATGGACAGCGCACCCTTGGTGAGATCCAGGGAGGCGCTGAATGCGTCTTTGGTGACACCTTTGGTGGCATTAATGGCACTGGACAGCTCCCCCTCCAAGCTGAAAGAAGAGCTATGACGGGACAGTAATACAAGATTCCCTGGAGAATGTGGAGGAGATGAGGAAGTAACGGCAGCCTGAGCTTCATCGTCCTGCCCCGTTGGTCCATCTATTCCTTCTTCAATGGCTTCACAAGCCTCCTCTACCGAACCCTCCTGCTCGGCCTCATCCTCTTGACCCTCATTCCCTCCTGTCCCACTGTCCTCCAGCAGGCCAAGCTCACCAGCATGGTGGGATGGCGACAGATCAGAGTCGGTCAAGCTAGGACTGTCTGTTTCCTCAGGAGAATTAGCTTCTTCTACTGGCTCGGATGTTGCAGGAGGAAGCAATAGAGCAAGTTCTATCGCCTCCATTAGGATTGAGACACAAACCGAAGGGGGCTTTGATGGTTTATGATCAGGTTGTCCCAAACCCTGGATGTCCTTCAGGAGTGATGGTTTGGTCAACTTTACTAGATATGATGTCATTTACACCCTGCAGTGAGTCTAGCAGGGGTTGTTTGGTAGAACCTGTTGGGGATTTTGAATCGGCATCTATACTCGAACAATGAGAGACTTTTTTGAAGGCAGAAGGGCGGCACATCCACAAGGACATGGCAAAGGGCTCCACAAATGGAAGAGCTTTCCCTTTGAGCCCTCGACGAGCCCCCTCAAATCCAAGAGTCACTCGGGACAGACTGACAGACCAGACATCCTGAGAGCGAGAGGGACGTTTGTGCGCTAATGACAGGGACACGTTTTCCATACAGTGTTGAAGGAATGCAGACGGCAGGGGATGGAAGACGCTCTGATCGCGAGGGAAAGGTTGGCTTGCCGTGGGATGGAAGAATGTGCGGGCGGAGAAGCTGCTGTAGGTGCTGTTGAGGTCCGGATGGGAACCGTGAGGAGCGTGGCGTGTGTTGCTGAGGACGATCTGAGGAAGGCTGATGCTCAGTGACTGAGGGCGGTCTGGGTGATCCAAAATGGAGGATTCAAGAGGAATGATGAGCTGAAAAGGGAGAAGTTTCAGCTAAAACACTTGCAAAATATTATCGAATAAGAAAAGACGTCTGTTTTAGTATGGAGGTTTTTTTCGAGGCTTTAAGTATAAATCATGTTACTGAATGAAATTTGTAAAGGGTCAATTAAAAATGGGAATGTCTATAGCTGTTTTACATCACCCTGTTTTTATGCACATTTTGAAACATTGCATAAGAAACAAGTTATGGAAATGACAAATCCCTTAGTTCGCAAAACTTTTTTTTTAAAAAAGGGTTAATGCGAATAATGGGAGATGAAAACACATTTACCGAATAAATTCCTCCATGCACACACAAAAAAATAATTCATGTGACATCTCGTTCACAGCATCTGAAATGTTACGGTCAATCTTAAATGCCCGAGCAAAGTCTGTCAAAGTAATTTTATATAATTGCCTCACAGAACTGTCTTTACACAACTTCGTTCCCAAACAGCAGCATCCACCTCCGAAAGTAATGACCGCATTTATTGTGTTCGTCTGCTCGCTCTGAGGTGCAAGTATTTTATTATGTATAAAAACGAATATATTCAGTATCTTATCTTACTTTTCTTAGTGACATTTAGTGCCAGTTTGTCAGGATGTAGCGATTTTGTTCTCTTCGACTCGTTGGATGGAAACGGTGCTTATTCGCAATGTTTTATGCGATATTCCAGTTTTGCTTATAAGTTAAATGTACAACTTTGGATGGAAACCTGGCTTACGATAAAGATAAGGAATTTTTTTTTTTTTAAGTAGCACCAAAAGCTTCTTAGGAACAGCTGTATTTTCTTTTACAAAAGCACATAAGATCTGTTGGTTCACCTTCAGCTGTGTTGCATCCAGGCGGATATCGATGTGTTCGTCCGTCTTGCTGCTGTCCTGGAGGTGATAAAAGGCTTTGACCTGATCTAGCGTCCTGTGTAGACCCCGTGAGAAAAGAGTCATCCACAAGACACTTGGGGCATCCAGACACAGCTGTAGACCATTCAGCTGGGCATATAGATTAGAGCAGGGAACTAGAGAGAGAGAGGAGGGGCCAATGGGAGGAAAATACTAATTATAAGATTAGATTTAGATAAATCGAGGACAGATCAACCTTCACACTGTGGTTCAACAAGAATGTGACTTTGTATTATGTGAATGTGATATTTGTAATGTGAATGTGAAAAATCGTAGCTAACGCACCAGGAAGCCCAGGGTTATCAGGGAAGTAATATTCAGTGAACTGAAGGTGAATTGCAGGAGTGTTGTCTGGGAGATGCAAGGATTTGCGGTTGCAGGAGAGGAGAGACAGCGTTCTCTTGCTGTGACGGCCTCCAGTGGACACCTACAGCAACAGATGGGGTTTTAATAACATATATGTTTTATTTATTCATATATTGACTTTAGCTTCTCAAAAAAGGTTGTTCTGGGATTGAGTTACATTTAAATATTTTAAAAAGCAGAACTCCATTTATTTGATTAAAAAGAAACAGTAAAAACAGCAACATTTAGATTTTTTTATGTTTTTTTTATGTTTTAGAATGTTTTGAATATTTAAATCTGAATGTATTGTAAAATTTCATTTATTCCTGTGATCAAAGCTGAATTTTCTGCATCATTACTGCAGTCTTCAGTGTCACATGATCCTTCAGAAATCAGTATAATATGAGGATTTGCTGCTAAAGAAATATTTATTATCATCAGTGTACACAGTTTAACACAGGTGTGCTACTTCATATTTTTGTGGAAATGGTGATTTTTACACCAAACATTTGAACTCAGGACAGAACATTAAACCAGTTCTTATACTTGAGGGTAACATTTATCTTATGACTTTCCCTCACATTTTCTGTTTATTCACCCTACCTTCAGCTGTGTTGCATCCAGGCGGATATCGATGTGTCCGTCTTGCTGCTGTCCTGGAGGTGATAAAAGGCTTTGACCTGATCTAGCGTCCTGTGTAGACCCCGTGAGAAAAGAGTCATCCACAAGACACTTGGGGCATCCAGACAAAGCTGTAGACCATTCAGCTGGGCATATAGATTAGAGCAGGGAACTAGAGAGAGAGGAGGGGCCAATGGGAGGAAAATACTAATTATAAGATTAGATTTAGATAAATCAAGGACAGGTCAACCTTCACACTGCGGTTCAACAAGAATGTGAGTTTGTTAATATGAATGATATGCATTAACCATAGTGATCAATGAATGCTAAAAATCGTAGCTAACGCACCAGGAAGCCCAGGGTTATCAGGGAAGTAGTATTCAGTGAACTGAAGGTGAATTGCAGGAGTGTTGTCTGGGAGATGCAAGGATTTGCGGTTGCAGGAGAGGAGAGATCATGCTCTTTGCTGTGACCTCCAGTGGACACCTACAGCAACAGATGGGGTTTTAATAACATATATGTTTTATTTATCTATATATTGACTTTAGCTTCTCAAAAAAGGTTGTCGTGAGTGTTCTGGGATTGAGTTACAATTAAATGATTTTAAAATGCAGAACTCATAACCAGATACACAACTATAACAAAAATGTGTGTGTGTGTGTGTGGGAAAAAAAAGGCTCCATTTATTTGATTAAAAAGAAATAGTAAAAACAGCAACATTATGATTTTTTTTAAATAAATGTTTTTAATATTTAAATCTGAATATATTGTTAAATGTAATTCTGTGATCAAAGCTGCATTTTCAGCATCATTTCTCCAGTCTTCAGTGTCACATGATCCTTCAGAAATCATCATAATATGAGGATGTGCTGCTAAAGAAACATTTATTATCATAAATGTACACAGTTTAATACAGGTGTGCTACTTTATATTTTTGTGGAAATGGTGATTTTTACACCAAACATTTGAAATCAGGACAGAACATTAAACCAGTTCTTATACTTGAGGGTAAAATTTATCTAATGACTTTCCCTCACATTTTCTGTTTATTCACCCTTGATAACTGTAGCTTTAAGAGTACACACTTGTCTCTTTTGAGCAACCGAGACAACTGTAAACATGAGAAAACATGCTAATGCATGTAATATCATAAGTGACGGCATTGATGAAATGTTCAAGCCTTAAGGATGCATGACATTAAAAATTAAAGTGTCACATTGTCTTGTCGAGGCAAAATTGTTATTCTCATTGAAGAAATAATTGCCGATCCACATTACACATGAACGTATCAGAGATTCTTTACACACATTTTCTGAATTGGTGTGACGTGTCCAATTTATCTCAATGAAAATCATCAATCTTGTCCTTGAACTTCCCATTTCTACTCTTAATTTGATAACCACAGCATAAGCAAAGCATACCATCAGCAACACATCACATGCTGCTTTATCCCTGGGATGCAAAAAGGCATGACAAGCAGATTTAATTTGTCCGGCGAGTCTAACTCTGGATGGAACTGACACATAAAAAGCATGAGTGTACAAGCTTGTGGTAAAAGAGTAAAAACAAATGAAGGGTTTATTTGCAAAAACAGATAAATCCATTATTACAAATTTTCTAAAATCATGTTTTTATTATGCTATCATATTTTTATTGTGTTAGTTAGCTGTTTTTTAAAGTAATTTTTAACCTAGTAAAAATAACCTAACTGCAGTTTGATTAAGATTAATTGGAAAGCACAATGAAAAAGCATAATATTTGAGAATTGTTAAAAAAGGAGTTATCTATTTTTGCAAATGAACTCTTCAAATACAGTGTCAGTGCATGTCTAGGCACAACAGAACACATTAATTAGACTTTCCCGATAAACGGTTTGTTGTGATATGCTTAGACATCTAAAATGTTGTTCAAATTACACATTATCTACATGAGGGATTCAAAAACTAATTGAAACCTGGGAATAAACAGAAAGGTAAATATACTTTGACAAATATAGTTTAAATTAATTAAAAAAATACATTAAGTTACAACAAAGGAAAAACAGATGGACTTTCAATCAGCACTGTATAGAACAGGGTTCCTCAAATCTTTCCCAGAATCTGCTGCAGAGTTTAGCTCAAACCCTGATCAAACTCACTTACCTGTGGTTTTCTAATGATCCTGAAGACTCTGATTAACATGCTCATGTGTGTTTGATTAGGGTTAGAGCTAAACTCTGCAGGAATGGTCCAGATTTGAGGACCCCAGGTCTAGAAGAATGACGTCAGTAATTCTCAAGTGTGATTTCTTTATGTTTGTGTAGAGATGTCTCAGACCTGATGGATGTCCAGGTCGTCCACACGGATCACCATACAGCTGGAGCGAAGTCTCTTCAGAGAGGTTCCTGAGGACGGGGCGGCTGATGAAGTACGCCGTGAGGTCTGAGACCGCTCAGGACTGAAATTGGACAGTGATTCTCCATCTGCGTAACACAAAACAAGACCATTTCATTACTAAGAAACAAACACAATAAAGCAAACTCTCAAAAGGAAACATAACCAGATGTTCATGTCAAATACATCCATTTTGTGGAGGAACCGATACTTTATATATTTTTTAGTGTTTAGACTGTGAGAACGGTGTTTTTTTTAAAGAGAAAACTCTAAGGTAACATTAGCATAAAGTAACAAGTTGCTACACTTTGAAGAAAGATTAAAATTAAACTAAATATATAATGTGCTTATTGTGAATGATTCATCAAAAGACCAACATTCATTGTTGGGTTCGGGAGGTGTAGACATTCAGAGAATGCTTACTCTTGATTTTTTTGGCTGGGGAGTCTTTCGCAGACACATTTGGCTCTGAATGAGGTCCAGGGATGTCCAGATCCTCCACCCTCTTCTGAAACTCCTGCAGCAGTTTGGCCGCCCAATGAGCACGAGACTCCATCGCCCCGCAGTGACGCTCCCAGTGCCGACAGCCATCACCTGTACAGCACAGCGTATGCCACTAATCAACACACGTCTCTCGACTACACATCTGGTCTTACCCTACAGTAGAGGTCTGCTACCCGACCCGAGCCAGACCAGACCTCTACCCTACAGTCAACCATTCACACAATACACTGACTTCAAACACAGTGAGAACCTGAAAATGAAAGCTCTATTTAAAAGCTTGGGGTCAGAACAATGTTAGACTTTTATTCAACAAGGATGCATTGTATGAATCAAAAGTGACCGTAAATGCATTTATAATGTTACAAAAGATTTACATTTCAAACAAATGCTGTTCTTTTGTATTTTCGATTCATTAAAGAATCATCAAAAAAACACTCAAAAATATGAAGCAGCAAAACTGTCTTTAACATTTATAATAATAATAATCAAATCAGCATATTACAATGATTTCTGAATATCATGTGACACTGAAAACTGGAGTAATGATGCTGAACAATCAGCGTTTGATCACAGGAATAAATTACATTTTAAATATTCCAAAAATATAATTGTATTAATTTATTATTTTAAATTGAAAAAATATTTCACAATTTTACTGTAATATGATCAACTAAATGCCGCCTTGGCCAACATAAGAGACTTCTTATCAAAACTTTTATAAGCGGTAGTGTGAATTTGTATTAAAGCTCTGAAGCACAACAAGTAGAGTGTGTATAATTTGAAGCTGATATGAACAGCGGTGGGGTCACCTGGTCTGTGGAACGGGTAATAGTCACAGCCCAGCTTCCGGAAGGTCAGCTGCATCGCACCCTGCGTGCCTGGAGGAGGAGCTTCATCTGTGTGTACAGCAGAAATCACATCGGTTAGCCCTTGTCATGATGAAATATCTAACTGGTAGAACATAACTTAGAAACTCATGCAGGTGTGAATATTTGAATGAGCTAAACTGTCTTCCAAGGAACACTACATTTTTTGAATATCCATAAAAATGACAAAAATACATAATTTAAGTGGTTTAAATTCATCCTGTTTCTACCATTAACAGACACACTGACTTTCATTGTTTGGAAAAGAGCAGCTTGAACATTTTGTTAAATGTCTCCTTTTGTTTTCCACAGAAGAAGATAAAAGTATGGCTTTGGACTGGCATAAGGGTGAGTAAATGACATTTTCAATGACCTATTATTTTAATGCATCTCAGTGGTAACTGTGATTAAAATGAATTACCGGAATCTGAGGAGCTGTCGTTGCAGATATGCAGGTCGAGTCGGGAGATGAAAGTGTGGTAAGATGATTCTTTGACATCGTGGAGGTCAAAATACTGGGCCAGTGTGTCGGGGTCCCGACCGCTTCGGGTGGAGGAGGTTCAGTCCACAGAGAGTGGATCCCAGGAGAGGGAGGCGCAGTCTGATGCACAAATACAATAAGACATAAACAAACACTCAAGCCGAGTCGTTCACAGGGAGCGGCTGATGCAGGATGTTTTAATGACAATTGTGTTCACAAGGCCTCACTAAAACCTGATTCATGCAGCCTGAGCCAGCAGCAGCATAAGACAAGGATTTTGTTTATTATCTTAAAACATCAAGTATCTGATGAATCATCAAGCTGTTTTCATAAAGGGCACAGTGTGGCACCTGTAGTGTTTCAGCAGCCATGCTCTTCCTCTGCTGGGCGGACTTCTCCATGGCTTCACTCAGAGACTTGGCGTAGTGGATGATGGCTTTGAGCTGAGAGTCTGTCAGCACCCACAGCAGATCATCCAGAATAAACAGCAGCTTAGAGGCCAAGACATTACAGTCCTTCGCCTGAGATGAGGAGAGTTAAGTAACGTCAGCACAGAATGCATTTGATTTCATTCTGATCAAGGCTGCTCGATATATTAAAATCACAATATGGTATAGTGCAATTATCATGAATGCTGCTGTTTCATTAAATATATGCACTGCATGTTTCAAAGCGAAGCAGTACTGGCTCATTTACATACATGTATCTCATTATAGTACTGTTTTTCTTTAAAGCCAAACGTTTGAAAGTGAAGGAAAAAAAACTATTAAATATTAATTAGTTTAATATTTATTATAATAAATATTACTTTATATTTGTTTTAATATGTATTACTATTTTCTAGTTATAAATATTTATTAGTATAAAATTAAATTATTATTACTATTTTTATTAAATACTATATTTTGTATTTTCCAGTATAATATTACAATTTACTTTAATTTATTTAATATATTTTATTAAATACTACAACAAAATTACAATATGGTTGTATAATTATTATATATTTTCCAGTATAATTATTAAAATATAATTTAATTGATTTAATATTTTTTAATTAAATACTACAACAAAATAAAAATTCAAGTTATTAATATTATTTTATAGCAATAATGAAAGGGTCATAAAACAATAGGAATGTGGTCTATAAGTAAAGACAGATTTTTTTCTCTCTGGTGACTTTATGGTTTCTGAAAGAGGTACGAGTTGGTACGCCAAGTACACTAAAGTGTAAACTCCACATCATTTCAAGTTTTACCTAAATTATTAAGCCCTAAAAGCCCCAAATCAACCCAATCACTGATTAATTCTTCCCAAATAGAGCTATTCAAGTCCAAAAATCCAGTATTTTTCCCATCACAGTATACATTGCAGAAAAATAAATTATCACAATATCCATTTTTTCCAATATCGTACAGCCCTAATTCGGATGATTGTGAAAACGGTGATTTGATCTTAGTTCCAGTAAACCAAAGCCCTATCAAACAATCGCACATGTCAGTACATCATCATTAATGTGGAATGAATAAAAAGGCAATAAAAATGTACCTACATTAGAGCAAAAATCTAATTTTCGCAAAAATGTTTCAGGCAAGGTGGAAGAACTACGTAAACGTTACAATCAGAGAAAAACCTAGGACTAGTTTGGTCATTTTCCCAGGAGCCTATGGCAAGTGTGATATGAAGAGAGCAAATGTTTGAACAGCCAATTGTTTATCAAAAGCGTACCCTGCGTTTGAGAGCGATGCGTATACGTCCTTGGTTGGTAATGAGGCGCAGTGGCGTGCTGCCCAGATCCTGCTCGTCACTCTCAATGGCATCCGCCTCTATGCGCAGACTCTGCCAGTTGATCTCCTTGAACGTTAGGACCTGCAGAACACCAGAGACTGTATGAGGATGAGACATACTGAAAAACATCAACACAGGCTCAGCTATGAAATTGAGACCAGTTATCTATAAAGGCATCATCTGGTCAAGCACATTAACTGAACCAACCTGATCTTTTTCTATCCTGATTTCAGCTAAACAAAGTTTATGATAACATCATTATAGGTGACATGTCATATAAATGCAAGCTTGTGAAGAAAAATCATAATTATTTATATGTGATTATATAAAAAAAACTGTAATGATAATATTGACATACTATTGTACAGAAAAATACATCTATTGAGTATTTAATAAAATAATCATCATTTTATAATATACATGTAAAATTACAATACTAATATTTACATTAGGGCTGCAAAACAATTAATCGATTCAAAATAACATGTGTTTACATACTATATGCGTGTTTATTTATATTTATTATGTATATATAAATACACATACGTGTATATTAAGGAAAATATGTTAGATTTATAAATGATAAAGTATTTACATACAAACATATAAAATGCACACAGTGCTGTGAAAAGGTTTTTGCCCCTTCCTGTTTGTAATTCTTTTTGCATGTGTGTCACACTTAAAATATTCAGATTATCAAACTAATTTTAATATTACACAAAGATAACCCGAGTAAATACAAAATGCACTTTTTAAATTATGATTTAATTTATTAAGTGGAAAAAAGCTGTCCAAACCTACTTGGCCCTCCGTGAAAAAGTAATTGCCCCCTAAATCTAATAACTGGTTGTGCCATCCTTTGCAGCAACAACTGCTGTCATGCGTTTGTGATTACTGGTAATGAGTCTTTCACATCGCTGTCGAGGAATTTTGGCATACGCTTCTTTGCAGAATTGTTTTTAATTCAGCCACATTGGAGGGTTTTCGAGCATGAAAGGACTGTTTAAGGTCATCTCACAGCATCGCAATCTTTTTTACATTATTTAGTGTGTAATGTTGCTGTTTGAGCATAAACAATATCTGCAAAGCTGCAGCGCTGAAAGTTCAATGCAAACGGAGATATCGTCTTTTCAAATTCTGGCAGTTTTATGCCTACAAAAACGACTGCTAAGGGACTACAACGAGTTACATCTCGGGTCCGATACCTCACGAACACAGATAAACCCTCCCCTGGGAACATGCAGCAAACGGGGCGGGGCCGTGTTGCGCTGCTTTAGAGAAGAGGAAGAGAAAACTAGGGGATATGAATCTCGATTCTGTCTTCTAACGATTCTAATGGATTCACAAGTTTCAAAATCAATGCTCTAAAACAACGGTTCTTAAAGGGATAGTTCACCCAAAAATGAAAATTCTGTCATCATTTACTCACCCTCAAGTATTTCCAAACCTGTATGAATGTCTTTGTTCTGCTGAACACAAAGGAAGATATTCTGAAGAATGTGGGAAACAGAGCAGTTCTGGGCACCATTGACTTCCATAGTTTTTTTTTCCTTCTATGGAAGTCAATGGTGCCCCAAAACAACCTGGTTACAAACTTTCTTCAAAATATCTTCATTTGTGTTCGGCAGAACAAAGACGTTCAAATAGGTTTGGAACTACTTGGTGAGTAAATGATGACAGAATTTAAATTTTTTGGGTGAACTATCCCTTTAATACACTTCCTTGCGTCCCCTGCTCTGCATCTCTCTCTCATTCAGATCCTCAGCTCAGCTCCAACAATGAACTGTTCCATTTACACGCTTATTTTCCCATATTGTAGCTATGAGAAGCGTTACACATGGATGTGCGTGTGGTTGCTGTGCAGTATTAAAACTTAAATCAGGATAAAACCGTAATATTAAAAGCTAACAGAAGCGGTAGCATTTACAAAAATAACAGCGTATCTAAAAGTATGAGACAACCACAAACAAAAAACATACCATTAAGAGCCGGGCTTGAACAATCCTCTTCACTAATATCCTCTGTGTCTCAATCGGGCTCACATTGATAAGAATATAGACGACGCCATTGTTTATAATACAACCGGAGAACATGCCGCTGAGCTGAGGGGCGGGACGTTTAGTCGCACACTCGGCTGTTTAGCGAATCACAACACACACTGAGTCAGCTAACAGATCTGAGCCCATCGTGTATTTCTGTGGGAGGGGCTTCAAAACCAGGAAATAATCAGGCGTTTATCAGAGAAGGGACAGAGCGGTGTGGAATAAAGGTAAATTATGTGAAAAACATGTGTTTCTGTGGCTCAGTGGTAGAGCATTGCATTACCAGCGCAAAAAGGCCGTGGGTTCAATTCCCAGGGAACACAAATACTGATAAAACAATGTATAGCCTGAATGCACTGTACGTTGCTTTGGATAAAAGCGTCTGCTAAATGCGTAAATGTAAAAATAATGCATTTTTTAAGTTTTAAGGCAATCACCCATTTAAGTCCAGACTTTGGCTTGGCCACTCCAAACCCTTTATTTAGTTTTTCTTGAGCTATTCAGAGGTGGACTCGCTGGTGTGTTTGGGATCATTGTCCTGCTGCATAACCCAAGTGTGCTTGAGCTTGAGATCACAAACTGATGGCTGGACATTCTCCTTCAGGATTTTCTGATGGAGTGCAGAATTCATGGTTGCATCGATTATGCAACCATGTCATCCAAGTCATCCAGATCCTGAAGCTGCAAAGCAGCCCCAGACCATCACACTACCACCACCATGTTTGACTGTTGGTATGATGTTCTCTTTAGGAAATGTTGTGTTGGGTTTACACCACATGTAACAGGACACACACGCCTTCCAAAAAAATCTACTTTTGTCTCATCAGTCCATAGAATATTTACCCAAAAGTCTTGGGGATAATCAAGATATTTTTTGGCAAATGTGAGACGAGCCTTTGTGTAATTTTGGTAGGCCGGCCACTCCTGGGAAGGTTCACCACTGTTACAAGTTTTCTCCATTTGTGGAAAATGGCTCTGACCGTGGTTCGCTGGAGTCCAAAAGGCTTAGAAATGGCTTTATAACCCTTTCCAGACTGATACATGTCAAGTATTTTGTTTCTCATCTGTTCTTGAATTTATTTGGATCGTGGCATGATGTGTTGCTCTTTAAGCATGCTTCACTTTGTCAGAAACGTTCTATTTAAGTGATTTCTTGATTCATCAGGTCTGGCAGCAATCAGGCCTGGGTTTGGCTAACGACATTTAACTCAGCTTTCTAAAATAATGTGGTTAATCACAGTTATTTCATTATTTAACAAGAGTCGAGCAATTCATTTTTCACGTAGGTCCAAGCAGGTTTGGACAGCTTTTTCCCTTAATGAATGAAATCATCATTAAAACACGGCATTTTGTATTATCTTTGTGTCATTTAAAAATTTAGTTTGATAATCTGAGTTTCAAATTGTGACAAATATGCAATAAAATTAAAAAAATAACAGGAAGGGGGCACACCCTTTTCACAGCACTGTACATATATGTGTGAGCATTTGTATACATATACATAAATATACATAGTACTTTTATTTCGAATCGTTTTGCAACCCTAATTTAAATATTAAACTTGTATTATGGGATGACTGCTTAAAGCTTCTCCTTTGCTGGTAACAGGTTTATAAATGCTTCTCACTTCAACTGTTGAAATTAGTGACGCAGTATCACATTTGTTGATTGCGGCCAAATCACAATTTTTTTATTTATTATTTTAAATGATTATACTTTTACATCATGCAGCCTAGCTGAACAACTATAAAAGTGTGCTAGTTTGACTGCAGAAACACTCCACTGACTTCATCTCGCCTACCGACGTCATGCTTCAGCGAGTGGTGTAACCCTGATGGCCGCGGGCGAGCAGAAGCACAGCTCTATACTGAGAGAGCATGAGAGGTCAACATCCATCTTACATCTAACTGCATTATTGCTTAGGATAGGCTGGTTTAGAACATCTGGCAACCCGAATATCCTCTTCATATATCAAAATGATTTCATTATCTAATAGCCATCTGGAAAAGTAATTGAGCAGGGACTTTTCATGAGCATGTGCTTCTGTGAGAGAAGAAAAGCAAGTGAAAGAGGAACAAGAGGAGGAGAAGTGAAGAGTGGAAACACTTTGATCTGACAGCTGTGGATCTCTGCACTATGACGGTGCTGCTCTTTGTCCCCTTTTGGATTATGTAACATTGCTATTTTTCTCCGCAAAGATTCACTTGTGCTTTAAAATGAATAAACGGACTGTTGAAAGTTGCTTCACCTCTGGGTGATCGCTTGTAATGCCACATTTCTGCACTTCTTCAAGGTAAATGTGGCAAGTGTTGATAACCGTTACCTCGGGTGCTTCTTTGAGCGCTCAGTGTGCCAGGACGGCCCACACCATGTATACTGAAGCATAAACCTGCTTTTACTGCTGTATAGCACTTTCAAAGCAGGTACTCGGTGTATGTCTGTACCGTACCTCTCCTCTCTTCGGATGGGTAACGCGTGTGTTGCGCAGGTCGCCCTTCTGCCATTTGGGATCGAGGCTGCAGCCCTGGAGCTGCCAGAGCTCAAAGGAGGCATGAAACGCTCGGGCCTGAACTTTAATGGTGATGGAGTTGATGATCACAGACATTCCCTCCACGACCTTCTCAGCAAAGCCATACTCGCTGCAGAGACAACAAACAGAGCACAGACTTCCGTTACTCAGACTGGATCTGACGTTCAATCCAGTGTTGCCACTGTCAAATTAAAATGAGAAATATTGCCTCGGAAACATTGTGAAACGCTAAAATTACTACAATGAAAATAAATTAAATCTAAACATAAAAAAACTAACAAAAATCTTAAATAAATATTAAAATAAAAAATTATAAAGTTCTAATGTAAACTGAAACGATTTCAAAATCGTTTTTGAATAAAAAACATTTTATAAATACTATTATTACTAAATACTATAGACAAAATAATAGTCAAGGTCGAAGTATTTTTACATTTTTAACATGACAAAACTCACAACACAATAGTGTCACAAAGTTGCTATGGCGATTCAGATTTGAGTTTCTAGGTGTTTCTAGAACATTCTATCTTGTTCCTGATATTCCGAAGAACATTCCAAGGTATCTGCATGGGTGTTAAAATCAAATGTAATGCTTTTCAAGACCTGCACATATAAAAATAATACCATATGTTGGGAGAGTGAGTAAGATCATGTTTATGGTAACATGCTGAAATGTAAAATGACTAAAAATTAAAATTTTCAGTCAATATATACAAACCCGATTCCAAAAAAGTTGGGACACTGTACAAATTGTGAATAAAAAAGCAATGCAATAATTTACAAATCTCATAAACTTATATTTTATTCACAATAGAATATAGATAACATATCAAATGTTGAAAGTGAGATATTTTGAAATGTCATGCCAAATATTGGCTCATTTTGGATTTCATGAGAGCTACACATTCCAAAAAAGTTGGGACAGGTAGCAATAAGAGGCCGGAAAAGTTAAATGTACATATAAGGAACAGCTGGAGGACCAATTTGCAACTTATTAGGTCAATTGGCAACATGATTGGGTATAAAAGAGCCTCTCAGAGTGGCAGTGTCTCTCAGAAGTCAAGATGGGAAGAGGATCACCAATTCCCCCAATGCTGCGAAAAATAGTGGAACAATATCAGAAAGGAGTTTCTCAGAGAAAAATTGCAAAGAGTTTGAAGTTATCATCATCTACAGTGCATAATATCATCCAAAGATTCAGAGAATCTGGAACAATCTCTGTGCGTAAGGATCAAGGCCAGAAAACCATACTGGATGCCCGTGATCTTCGGCCCTTAGACGGCACTGCATCACATACAGGAATGCTACTGTAATGGAAATCACAACATGGGCTCAGGAATACTTCCAGAAAACATTGTCGGTGAACACAATCCATCGTGCCATTCGCCGTTTCCGGCTAAAACTCTATAGGTCAAAAAAGAAGCCATATCTAAACATGATCCAGAAGCGCAGGCGTTTTCTCTGGGCCAAGGCTCATTTAAAATGGACTGTGGCAAAGTGGAAAACTGCTCTGTGGTCAGACGAATCAAAATTTGAAGTTCTTTTGGAAAACTGGGACGCCATGTCATCCGGACTAAAGAGGACAAGGACAACCCAAGTTGTTATCAGCGCTCAGTTCAGAAGCCTGCATCTCTGATGGTATGGGGTTGCATGAGTGCGTGTGGCATGGGCAGCTTACACATCTGGAAAGGCACCATCAATGCTGAAAGGTATATCCAAGTTCTAGAACAACATATGCTCCCATCCAGACGTCGTCTCTTTCAGGGAAGACCTTGCATTTTCCAACATGACAATGCCAGACCACATACTGCATCAATTACAACATCATGGCTGCGTAGAAGAAGGATCCGGTACTGAAATGGCCAGCCTGCGGTCCAGATCTTTCACCCATAGAGAAAACATTTGGCGCATCAAAGAGGAAGATCGACAAAGAAGACTAAGACAGTTGAGCAACTAGAAGCCTGTATTAGACAAGAATGGGACAACATTCCTATTCCTAAACTTGAGCAACTTGTCTCCTCAGTCCCCAGACATTTGCAGACTGTTATAAAAAGAGGGATGCCACACAGTGGTAAACATGGCCTTGTCCCAACTTTTTTGAGATGTGTTGATGCCATGAAATTTAAAATCAACTTATTTTTCCCTTAAAATGATACATTTTCTCAGTTTAAACATTTGATATGTCATCTATGTTGTATTCTGAATAAAATATTGAAATTTGAAACTTCCACATCATTGCATTCTGTTTTTATTCACAATTTGTACAGTGTCCCAACTTCTTTGGAATTGGGTTTGTATATATATTTGACAAAAACGAGTTTTATGCAATTATAAACCTCACTTTTCAGCCTATAAACCATTTTAAGAAAATGAGAGTTCAAAATGATACAAAATATTACTTAATATTAATAATCAATAGCAGTTCAAAAGCAATCATTTAGCATGAATGTGCAACAGTGCCACATTTTTACTTTGAAACACCGTTTTAATTTTAATAATCACATTATACCATTTCACAACTCCTGTTTTTCTGTTCCCAAAATGTAAGACTTTTTCGAGATATTTAAAACCAAGGCTTTTCAAGGACCCATGGGACACTGGGACATTCAATATTCTGTTCTCTAGCTTGGGCTTGTTTCCCTTCACAGTCTGCAGATATAATTTATGGTCACCGTTTGAGGATTCATTTGTTTTTAGTACAAATGGTGCGATTCGTTTTACTCTGCCAGTACTTGTCATTAAGTGTTTGAACAAATAACAGTATTAATGCTTGACTTAGCAAATACCACTATTGACTCTAAATGTCAACGTGTATAATGGAGAGGAGATCATAAGTCTGTCAGTATGCATTTGTAAAAACACTGGGCATGATAACAGCAGATCATTCTGACCTTTGACCTGCAGTAATGGCAATCGGAGAGGGGCCGTTTGGGGGCCGGGGTTCCTCACAGGTCCTCATTTCAACTTCTACTTTATCCAGGAACTGCAGCAGGAGAGGAAACAGAGTAGGTCAGAACTTCTGATGCTCTCGGTCACTCATGTTATGATGAACTACAATCCTCAAGCTATGAATTATCTATGGAATATGGAAATATGAATCTCCCAGGAATAAGTTCTAGGAATCTATATAACATTAGCTAACTATAACTGGATAACAATCTAATGTTAGTTAATATGGGGTGTTTAGTGGTAGAGCATTAACCATCATAATGCATTCAAAATCTGCACACAAATTTTGTATTTTGGGTCCTTTTTGATCCAGAGGAAAACAAAACCGTACTTAATATTGTTCAACTAAAAACATGTATCTGATTAATACCTTCTCATTTCAAAACTTTGAATGTTATCGTGTTATTACTATATTTAGCCAACACATTTTTTTAAAAGAAATTTTAATTGAAAAAATTATATTAAAAAAACTATATATTTTTAAGTAATCATGAGAATGCATATTTGAAAACATCATCATAAGAAATGTATAAGAACATATAAACTGAGAATAACCAGTACAAACTCCTTTGAAATCAATGGGTACTATTATTCAATTTATTTGAACTTATAACTCAGGACTGATTTATGAAACCTTCATATTCACTTTACAACATCAACATACAACAAAGCTAAATATTACTCTTGAATGTTCAAACAAAATACATTCAGTTTGCTTGCATACATTTTCCCTTTAACATGAAAAAGTTGATCAATATTCCATGCTGCAATAGCTCATCAATATGTGCATATTAATGTTTATCCACAGAATGTAGTCCCCACAAGTGCATGTGTAAGATATGGGATATAAAAATGCTAAATCTATTTCACAAAGATCTACTGTAACTCATTAAAGTAACATCTGCAAAAGATCATGTTTAAGCTTCACTTTATACCTGGGTCAAAATGGATCATAATAAGTGAATCTTTATTTTGAATAGGTAGCATATAGATATTTTTAAATCTTAAATAAATAGCTTTTGCATAATTTAGCAAAATTTTGGCAAAAACACATAATATGATGATAATAAACACGTTAATGGGGAGATTCTTACCAAACATATGGGACTGGTGTTCAGCTTTGTCCATTGTATCTGACAGAGGAAAAAACACATTTAAATGCCAATGAAATTGTTTGAATATCTTTGTGATAATTGACCATGAACTCTTCATGCTCTTCAGCATATTAATAATGATTGCTTCAGGCTCTCTCCATCTACCCGTATAGCAGCCTTGTTGCAGTAGACGCGGGTGACGGCCAGCCAGGTGGGCAGATCCAGCATGTTCTGCAGGACCTCCTCATCCAGCTCCAGGTTGGACAGCTGCCCCTCTCCCTTCAGCGTGCTCAGGTTGATCTTATCTGGGGAGAGGTTCTTCGTGAACCTACACAAGATGAAACAACCACTGATTGGTTAGAAGATTTATGAGCTATAAATAAGAAAAGGGGGAAAAAAAACTAAAGAAATAGTGAAATAAATGTACCAAGTTCTCAGAAACGTACTCGTCTTATGTCAATTTTATATGGTTTTAATGTTTTTACACCATGACCCAATATTTGACCCAAAACGGTCATGTGGTGTAACCATCAAACCTAAAATAAAATAAAATAACTAAAAGATTATGCTAAACTACCTAAGGGTCATTCCGTGTCAACTCAACCAGAGGTCCCCAGCTAATTTTTATTTTGCTAATATTTTGTATTAAGAGAGACAGACATGTATAGTAGTGAAAGTCAAAATATTAAATGTAACGGATGACTATTGAATGAGTAATCCACCATTATATATATAGAGAGAGAGGGGGTGGGGGGGTCAAAATGGCCATTTTCACCTGAGATTCAGAGTCAAATTACAAGGGGCTGAAAATGACTTCAAAAGATGGCATCAGCACAATGTTATTTTACAGAGATTGGTAGGTCTGTTGACTTTAGCAGTCTTCGTTACATTCTGTGCCGGCGGTGACCATTCAAAAATGGGGAAAGAGCGCTTTTCAAGTTTCTTCTCCAAAGTTTGCATGACTGTAGCTCAAGAAGTATAAAATATATATTAATACCCTTTAAGATATTGGGTCTTAACTAACTTTCCTTTTGGCATCTTCATATTTAAGGCCCAATATGGTTAGAATTCTAATATTGGTCCAGGAGTAAATTGTTAAAATATATTTTCAGTGGTCAATAACCAAATGTGGGTCAATTTGCACAAATATGATGCTTTTGTTTCTTTTAATGTCGGAGCTAGAGATGTATCTTGTTTTCTTCCGTCAAAAAACTACATTGAGTGGCATACCTGTCTTAGTGCCATAAATATTCTCTTTCCAAAGTTTGCATGCCTATAACTCAATAAATATTAAATATATTGCAATATCATTTAAGATTCTTGTTCTTAATAAACTTTTCTTTTGGAATCCTCATTTTCAAGGCCCTAAACCGTTCAGTCCCAGATATATGTGCATCTCAATAAGGCTCCATTTTCAGATTGTTCAAACAAGTCATGGTCTATATTCATTCCATATTTAATGTGTTTATTGATAAATAAACATATCTGATAAAAAGTGTGTCATGTCATTGATCCATTTACAGTATTTTTTTCAACAGCTTGCACACAAAATCTTTACACATCTGCAAAACCATACACTAATTCTTGGCCTGTGACTCAGTTTTCAATTTCATAAAACACTTTCTGCAAAACACAACACACAATTATCTTTGTAACACACACAAGTCTAACAGGAAGAAGCTTAGGCCTGTGAAAGGTTAAACTGTGATTAATCGCATTCAAAATAAAAGTCTATGTTTACATACTATATGTGAGTGTACTGTGTATATTTATTATGTATATATAAAAACACACACTAGGGGTCGACCGATATGTGTTTTTCAGGGCCGATACCGATACCGATTATTACAGATCAAGTAGACCGATAACCGATATTTTGAACCGATATACGTGTCTGGTGTAAAAATGAAAATGAATGCCAAAATTAATAATAACAAGAGCTCTGACAAAAAAACGTTCTTTAAATGCTTTTAAACATGTCTTTAATTCTGAAAATTGTTAATAACAACAACATTAAATAAACAGTAATATTAATAATATTAATAATAACATAAGTACACTGTAAACCCTAATGTTGATTTAACTTAAACAATCAAGTAATTTTGACTGAACATTACTTAAAATTTTGCATTTTGGCCCTGTCGCTTAAAAATATGAGTTAATCTAACTTATTTACCTTCAAAATGCATAAACTTAAGATTTCAAGTATTGTGAGCTCAAAATCATGATTAATAGGTCATTGTCATTTTCACAAATGTAGTCTTCTTGACTGTACAATTCTAATACCATGTGTATCCTTTAAGTGCAAAGTCTTTTCTATTTTTATCAGAAAACAAATGGCTTCAATTGCAATTATTGACCATAATGGGAATACATTTAGGCTATTTATTAGGCTATTTATTTATTAGGCTTGAACCAAATATTATGACACCCACTAACTGCAAAGTAACAGTCTTTCTGTGGTCCCTATAGTAAACTAGCCTGTAAAATCTACACAGTAACGCATAAAACTACGGAATCACAATACAACTACTATTAGCGGAAGTGCTTCCTTCTTCTTCTTCTTCTTCTTCTGATGTTGTCTACGTAAGCACCCACGTTCTTCACGCTCACATATCATGCTTACGCTGTTCTTCCTAATGTGATTGGCCATGCAATGAGTTCCGCCTAGCAACAAGAGAACTAATGCACTGATTGGTGGATTACAAAATTGGTCCTTTTTCCCTTTTTGACCTCATGTTTCAAGACGAAGTTTTTCTTCTATGCTCGGTAAGTAAAATTATGTAGATTTAAGTGAATTATGCTTGTTTGAATCCTTGTGGTACGTTTCTATAATAAAAGACAACGCAGCCATACTTACAATATTTCCCAGTCAAACTTTGCCAGCATAGCCATCAAGTAACGATATGGATCTGTCATGGTATGATAACTGAGATATCAGATTGTTCTTTATTTTAATTGTTATACTGACCCATATTAGTTATACACTTAATCATAGTGTAAACGTGTATTTTGTGGGAAAGATCTTGGCAGCCACTTCTGAGATAAATTAACGTTGTTCCCCCGTTCAAATTTTCCAACCTTGCCATTAGTTAACAACATTTTCTTAATGATTTTGTGATGTTACAATTTTATTGAAACGACAATGTATTTCTTATTTTACCAGTGAAATTATGCGGTGATGAAGTCACCTAATCTTTTTCTTTGAGAGAAAGAATATGGCAGCTACTGCTTAATGTTAAACCATGTGGGTTAGTTTTTCCCGGGCGAACTTTGTAAGTGTCGCCATTAATTAACAATATTTTGAGGATAATCTTCACAATCGTACCTTGAGAACTCGACTTTTTCACATTTAGACATTTTGACAGCGAATTCTTGGTTAATTGTGTGTTATGAGAACATTGCAAGATTTGCTACTTTAGCTGAGACTAATTAGGCTAACGTTAGTGATGTTTCATAGATGGTGAAATTACAGACCATCTTCACACTGGTCACCAGTAATTATCTAACTTATTTAACAGCTGTATCTATCTGATGTACCTTTCAGGCTAATTGTCATTTTTTAGAGCCAGAGACCTTTTATTTGCACATTTAGGTTTATTTTGGATAACATTGTAAGATTACCATCTTAATTATAGTGTAATTTTCTTTGTTTTTGCACTGACTTTGTTCAATTTAATATTTTCAACTTTTCTGTTATAGGTGAGATGAGACAAGGACATGTGGAAATGTAAGTATTGCATTTTGACTCTGCAAAAGAGGTGTACTTCTCAAACATTATCGTTTAAAACATGGTGCTCATACAAAACTGTACCTTTTCCATGCCTACACAATGACTGTCTTTTATGCGTTCAACTCCATTAGTTGTTTAAAAGTTCATCTGGCAAAATTCATACAAAACACAATTGGGACACGATCGGGAAATTGAACTAGTACCATTGAATCGAGAGGAAATACTGGATGACTCTGCAAGCACAGCCGACACAGTGATACTTTCTACCTCATCACAGGAAAGGAAAACGCAATGGCCAAAAGAATTTGAGATCCCTTACTTCACAGTTGATGTTGAATACCGCCTGCGACAGGGCAACCTGGCCTACCTCAAGGACAGCACATACCTCAAACTGACCAAAGAACTTAAGCATGACATCCTGGAAAAACTGGCCGAAAACATGTTCAGCTTCAAAGCCTATCCAACAAATGATGACTATGCACAGGTTGCTGCTGCTCTGGTAAATAAGCATCCATGTCTTCTGGAAAGTGGTTCATCTACCGGCTGGGGGGGGTGGAAGAACAGTCTAAAATTCAAAATGGGGAATTTTAGATCCAAGATGAGAAACTTGGGATACCCTGATGTAACCATTAATGGAGGAAGGAGAGGCACAAACAACCCTGAAGGAATGCCATCAAGAAAACACATAAAGAAGCCAAAGAAATGTGAAATCAACTTTCTTCCAAACTTTCCAGAAGGACATAATGATGACAGCCTTGAATCAGTTCGTAAAGAAATTCAAGATGAAATGAAGACGAGAACACCCAGTTCATCCCTTCTGGCACAACAGATGGACCTGACTTTTGCGCTTAGGCGTAAAGAGATAGTTGAGTCTGCACCTGCAATCAGTGACATGCTTGAACGTTGGCCTGCCCTCTTCCGTGAGCCTCAGGTAAGTCGCTTTTCTGTTTTCAATGCATTAAAAGGACTGTTCACCTAAACAATTTTCTCATTTAGTCACCCTTATGCAATGTAAAGTTGGCATGATGGAGTACTTTTGCAGAACACATTTAAAGAAAAAACAAACAAACAAAAGCACTATTTCTTAGCCTCTTCATTATTTCGTAATTATTTCTTAGCCATGTAAAGCATTTCTGTGTGAAATCTAATGTGATTATGTGACCTGGCCTTGTCTCCCCAGGTTTGCATGGAGTTCAACAGAATTACGGGAAAAAAAAAAGCAGGAATTCTCGAAAACCTGGACAGACACAGTTCACGGTTCATGGAGCTTTTAAAACAGAAGGGGACTCCTGGTCAGCGCTTGTTGAACTTTTACAGCAAATAAAGGTCAGTAATTATTTGTCTTATTTAACATAACTTAAAGGTACTGTGTAGTTCATCCAAAAATTGAAGTTTTGTCATTTACTCACCTGCAGTTGTTCCAAACCTGTATAAATTTATTTTCTCTGAACACAAAGGAAGATATTTTAAAGGAATGTTTGTAGCTGAACAATTTTGGGGCAGCATTGTCTTCCTTAGTATTTCTTTTTAGTATGTACATGTCAGTGGTGCCCCAAATCTGCTTGGTTTGGAACAAATGTAGGGTGAGTAAACCATCACAGAATTTTCTTTTTTTGTGTGAACTATCCCTTTAAATTTTGTCAACATGTAATTTATTTCTTATTTTCATATCAGTAATCTGTTATGTATAATAGATAATTTAATATTTAATTTAAATCATATATTCTCATAACAATGCCTAAAATACATTGATAATGAGTTTTTCTGGCATTAATAGAATTTCATGTTTTCCACTAAAGTCAGCACAGCCAACTGAGGTCCGAACCGTTGTTCTTCGAGGACTGCCTATCATGCTTGGAGATGATGACTCTTCTTTCTTCAAGTCATGTTTAGTGAGTACATCTGTTCTTAAAAGGGATAGTTCACCCACAAATGATTACACCATGGTTTACTGACCCTCAAGCCACCCAATCAGAGTTATAATAAAATATATCCTGGCTCTTCCAAGCTTTATAATGGGAGTGAATGGAGAATGAAATTTTGAAGCTCCAAAAATTCCATCCATCCATCATAAAACTGTTCCACATGGCTTCAGGGGGTTAATAAATGGGCTGTGAAATGAATCAATGTGTTTGTGTGAAGATATCCATATTTAAAACTTTCAACTTACGAAGAAACTGTAACACCTCTCGTAGTTCAAAACACTTAAGGTACATCATACATCACATTACTTGCACTTTCATTGTAAATTGAATATGGTCCACCGGAAGCTGGATATTTTACTTTATTGAAAGGTCTGAGTGTGAGTATATTTTAATTTTTGGGTGAAGTATTCCTTTAATATACAAATGTGGCCAACCTTTTTTATGCAATGTCATTTATAATGCATACTTTAAAAAGTGTATACCAAATTCTTTGCAGGAAGCATCTACATTTGCATAAATTCAAGTGTATACATGTCAGTATAATGTTGGATTTGGGTTAGTGATTTTAAACTTAGTGCACATTCTGATAAACATGCATTGATGATAAACCTTTGATTCCTGATCACAATACTATATTTATACCTGTTTTTTCACTAGGTGACTGATAATCGCAACACTATCCTTGATGTGCCAGTGGGGATCTTATTCGAGGACACTGATCTTCAGCCCCCCAACTCCTTGCATTTGACTTCTTCGATTGGAATAATTCTTGAAGGCCAAGTGGTGATGGACAAAATGCAGGACCTCCCACAGGCAATCTGTCTTCTCTTTGGTCTGATTTCGCACTAGACCTGAATTACCCAAAATCACTCGCCAACACATTTGATTTCATCCAGCGTGTACTAATGTCAATGGGACAGAATGCTCTCAAGCCTAGAGTGCAGTCTCTGGCAAACTTGCTATTTGCTTTGTTTGGGGTTTTTCCCCCTTGATTTACTCCATTATCCATTTATGAAGAATAAAATGTATTTTGAAATTGTTAAATGCAGAGTTCTACAACTGATGTGCAGTAGTTACTTTGGGTTACAGTAGTTACTTGTTGTTACCATTGTTACACCTCTGTAGTGTGGTTGTGACCCAGTAATATTTTCATTACAGTATAGTTTGTACTGTAATATTGTGACATTTGGGCCAAAGGCACTGAACATGTTCAGTAGGTTTTATTTTAGTTTGCCGTCTTTGCACAAAGCTTAAACATTGAAATGTAGTAAGAAAGTAATTATATTTAGCATACATGTTCAGTACATTAACAATCGTGAGGCATAAAAAGTGTAATTATTAAGTGCAGTTATTAAGAGTTGTACAATTGATGTAAGTGCACTTATGTTGGACATTTTTACTGTTGTTACCACCTTTACAGTGTGGTTGTGACCCAGTAAATTTCCACTACAGTATAGTTTGTATTGTAATACTGTGAAATTTTGGTGCAAGACACGGAGTATGTTTTCAGTTAGCCAATTTTTGCACAAAGCTGAAACGGTCAAATGTAATAGCTATGTTTACATTATCATAATTGTGATACTTGAGTGAAGTATATATGTGCAGAATTGTACAATTGATGTACTGCACTAATTTTGTTACAACCTTTACAGTGTAGCTATGACCCATTTCCATTACAGTATAGTGTTTACTGTACTTTAATATTGTGACATTTTGTCAATAAAAAGTCAAAGATTAAATATGATGTTCATTGTTTTATTTCAGTTCGGTGTGCACAGAGCTTGCAGTAAAAAATAAGAACATCATTAAACTTTTTTTATATTTCCATGTTGATTTAACTTAAATATATAAGTACACTTAAAATTAATACCAAGTTAAGTGAACGTAATGGTGTAAGTACATTAAATAAGCGCCAAGTTTAGTGAACTGAACGATTTAAGTATAGTCTACAAAACCGCCAAGTTAAATAAACTTAAATATGCAAGTTTTGGGAGACTCCATTACTCAATTAAATTGAGGCAACGAGTTTACTCAATCAATTTAGTTCAGTTAACTTATTAGGGTTTTCAGTGTACAGAGATGTAGTAAAATTACCAGTTTAATATAGAGCTATTATTTCAGCTCCGGGAATTAGTTATTAAATATTAAATATTGCTTGGTTAAAAGTAATATTAATATTTAACTTAGTTATACTGTATTAAGTGACCGTCCACGAACACTAGCCTCAGCATATCAACTTCGAGCTTAGGTAGCTTTCTCTTTATGGCAAATAAGGATAAAACTTCAAATCACATTCCAGAGACAATTCTTTATGAAATGAAAAATGGTTTATTCGTAATACTGCTATTCTAACATAAATGGATTAACTGATAGACACAAAACATACATACATACAAAGACATGCATAAGGGATTTTGGTAAGTAATTCCTAAAATTAAAGTTAGCCCTTTTAGCTATTTAACGCTTGACTTGACCGGAAAGATCACGACAGATGCCTTATTGCTCTGTTACTGCATTCAGATCAGATTCTACCAGTTCAATCAGCAATATAGATTTAGTTAGATGTACTTGCTTGTTGACAAGAAGCAGGTTGGAAGTTGTTTGTTTCCTTCAAATGCGTTGCTCTGGTCTTTGTGCTCGGGAACCACGTGGGTTGGTTCGTGCGTCTCCGGGTGCTCTCGGGTGGAAACACGAGAGATGTGGCTGCTGCCGCGTGGACGTCTGAAAGCTTTCCTTTCGTCCGTGGCGTTCAGCTCGTTGTTCTTTGATGTTGTGCCTTCTAGCCTTCGAATAGATGGTTGGTTTAGTCGGTGTCGAGACAAAGTTCAGGTAGCGCGAGCAGGCGAGCAGGATTGAGAAGTTACGAGCGCAGCTCCAGCGATGTTAAAGAGAGATGTTCCTGGCGCGTTGTTTTCAACAGTCCAACTTGCTCCTCCCACGGGCGGCTTGTCGAATCCGATGGTTCGTGTATGGGCGGAGCCGCCCATATCCAGGCTTGCTGGGTGGACCAACAGTTCTGTGATGTCTCATCACTTTTGGGAAGGATAAACTTTATGGATCTTTATACATGTATAATTATGCAGGGTATTACAATTTAACGGTCATCACCACAGTCTATCACATCTGAGTCTAGCTTTCTTTAGAGATCAAACACCGCATAATAATACACACATTACAGTTTATACCGTTTTAAAGCATGATTAAAATTCCCACATTGTCCTAAATAATTGGCACTCAAAATCATCACATCATGCCTATGAGGGAACAAGTACACATTAAATATCCATATATTTATTTTGTGTAGTTGCAATAGTTATACGTGTCAAAAAAGGCAAGGAGTTTGGTTTTCCTTGGTCCGTCCGACGGAGAAAAAGTCCTGCTTTGTTTTAAATGGGGGGTTTTGAACTATGCTCTGGAATGTAGGCTTGACGGTGTCCAGAACCATTCCCGGGCCGTCCGTACCCTTGCACGAGGCGTTTAGTGATGGGGTCAGTTGACCCTCTCCACTTTTGCATGGAAGGGAGGACTTTTGGGTAATAATTCATTTCTGTTGCTGGGTTGGAATTCTCTGTGTGTGTTTTCAGGTCGACATTGTGTTACACATCCCCTTTTGTGTGGAGATGTACCCGATGGAACATCTTCAGGCACTGGAACAAGAGGCAGAGAGAATGGACACACACAAGACACCAACGAGATCTCTATCACTGACTGAAAACTGGTGCAGGGTAATTTGGAAAGGAACAGGTGAGAAACTTGAGAAGACATAGGGCTAGTTTGTTTAGCATCGTTGACAATTGGGTCATTTTGACTGGTTTAATTGTCGGGTTTTCACGAGACGGTATAGGCATGATCTCAATCAGGTTGGTCACATTCTCGGGTTCGGATTCTAGGTCGAGATTACCACGTCGAAAAAGGCGAGGGATGCCTGGCGTGCATTTGTTGAGAGACTCTTGAGCAGCGTTCACTCGCTTGTGTGGGAGGAAGGCCAGTGTCAAAGTCACAACATATCCTACTATAGTAGAGATACAAAGCGCCGTGTCAGCGGCAGACCAGGACCGAATAATTGGCGCCAGCGGCGGAAGGCGAGCGATAGCTTCTAAAGCTGTGTCAACCGGTGTCAGATCAATAAGCTGCGTTCCTTCCTCCTTGATCCTTTCTTCCAATTCTGGATCGAGGACAAAGGAATGCTGCTTGAAAAAGGTGAGATTTCGATTTCGGCCTGATACTGCCGTCGGTGAGGTGATACAATGCTAGTTCGTCAATATGGAGGATCGAGCCCTTAGGGACTGTGATCCATAACGTTTGGTTAGGCAGACTAATGCGCCGTGGCGGTGTCGTGTTGATCATATGTGAGGGTAGCCGTTCGGGCTGGGGTGTTCACCAGCCATCGGTTTCCGACAATTTGACTTGTGTTACCTCAACCTGAGAAGCGTGGTGTTGCGTCGGGGGGCAGCTAGCGTCGGGTCTCATGGCTTCTAAGCCACAGATGCCCTCTGTATTATCGCGTACGAAAGGTTTACTCGGGCGGAGGAAGTGAATGTCTTTAGTGAGCGTACACATCTTTAGCTTTGGAGCCAAGTACAACTGTTCGTTGCTATCGTGATACGCGACGACCTCGGGAGTGTGGATTTTGACATAGGTGTTCCCTTGCCAAAATCCAACATTCACAACATTTTAAGCCGGTAAACATTATTAACGTCAATAATGGGCAAACTGAAAAGAAAACAAAGTCACCTGTTTCCGGGTTTGCGTATATGGGAATAACGCTGCCGGGAAAGGGGTGAGATGGGTTTGGATGAGACTAACGGGGCCCGCAGTGGCCGAAGTTACGATGTTTGAACAAGGCTAAGAGGTATCACGTAGCACGGAATCCTATTCATGGCTAAGTTGTCAATCAAGGAACTTACATCGCGTATCATGTCGTTCATGATTTTGGCGGGTGGCCTCGATCGGTTGACAACGGTTCTCACAGCGAATTACAACGATTTTACTGGCGGCAGTCGATCTCAATTTCAGGACCTGTATTCACGGATTGGTTAAGGGGGTTCAAAGTGAGAGAGAGGAAAGGAAAAACACAAAGTGAGACACGAGGAAAAAAAAAAAAAAAATTAAGACAAAAATTCAAAATCAAAATCAAGCAAAAAAAAAAATTAACAAAAAATTGAGGGTAACTCCTCGCTACTAGATTGGTCCTAGCAGTGCTGTGGAGGAGAGAATATGGGTTGTGTCTAAGCATGGTTGCTATATGTTTTCCTAACATATCAATACTAATGCTTGTGTGGTGCATATGGTCTGTGTCAGTGGGTCTGATCTTCCCCCTTTCCATGTCGGCTAGAGCCCAGGGGCCTCTTTATCTGGTTTCGATGGACCCATCGAAGGACTGGCTCGCCGCGCCTTGTCTGATTTTGATTCGATAGGCAACAGGTGAGAGCTTGTCTACAATCTCATGGGGTCCCGTCCAGTGAGGTAGGAACTTCTTTGACAGGTGATGGGGAGCATTCGGCCTTGGTCGGGCGAAACTGTAGTACCACACTTGATCTCCGACATTGAGCTCATGGTGAGAGGCCTTTTGGTCGTAGTAGGCTTTTCCTTCCGCGCCGTTGTAGCTGCTGTTGCGCGGGCGAAAGTTGTTCTCAGGTGCTGATGTAACTCTTCCAGGTACTGGTGAGTGTTGTAGGCGGTGACGAGGTTCAGGTCACCAGGTTGGTACAGCAGGTGTAGTGGTAGCGTCATGTTTCTCCCTGTCATCATTGTGAAGCGGGGTATTCCGGTAGATTGATGGGGTGTGGCTCGAGCGCCATCAGTACCAGAGGGAGTTTAATGTCCCAATCCTTTTGATTGGTGGCTACGTATTTTTAACATGCTGACCACTGTTCTGTTAGCCCGTTCCACTTGACCGGAAGAAATTGGGTGATGGCTTATGTGGAGTTTGGCCTGTATGCCCAGGAGTTTCCATCGTCTTGCATAATTTCAGCGGTGAAGTGGGTTCCATGTCAGAGTTGACCCTTAAAGGCAATCCGAATCTTGAGAAGATATGGTTCAATAACAGACAGGCTGTTGTTTCTGCTGTATCGTTGGGAGCTGGGAGGCACTCTATCCATTTTGTGAATTCGCAGACCACGGTGAGGAAGTATTTGTTGCCCGCGTCGACCGTGGTAGGGGTCCTACCCAGTCTATTTGGAGGTCCGACCATGGGAAGGTCATTCCTTTCCTTTGCAGTGGTGCTCGGTGGTTTGGATTTGCGGTTGGAACTGGCAACACCAGGCATCCTTTAACGTATTCTGCTACGTCTTGCTGCATGCCAGGCCAGTATGCTACTTGCTTGAGTGTTTCATAGGTGGCCTTGACTCCGTGGTGTCCTGCGCATGGTGCATCGTGTGTGTGTCAACATCATCCCCTTTGGCCATGAGGGACTACGAGCCTTGGAGCAGTGGATGGCTCAGGGACATGCGTGAGGACACCGTCTCGTAGATGCAGCATGTGCTTGATCGAATGGAGCGTGCGGAGGTCGGATGATGTTCGCAGGTCCGAGGTGGAAATGGGATTTTCCAAGGGGTCGGACAGGTGTGCTACAATGGACTGTATGGCTGAGTCCGTATGTTGGAGGGTGAGGAGGTCTTCAGCAGCGAACTGAGGCGACAGGGAGATGTGGGAGGAGGCAGGTGTGTGCCCACTCGCGGCACTTTGGCGGCGGGTCACCGCTGCCACAGTTGGGTGGGGTGGGAGGGCATGAAATGTCCAGGACTCTCCCTGTAACGCCCCTGCTTTGGCGAGGGCATCGGTTTGGTCATTTAAGTCTTTGTCTTGTCCTGGTTGGACGTGAATGACCTCTGACCTTTTTCCAATAAACGACCATGTCGTGTTCAGTGACGATGGCGTCGCTTGCTTGGAAGAGTTCCTGGTGCTTGACAGGCTTGTTGTTAGCTGTCTTGAATCCATTCCTCTTCCATCCAGTTAGATGGCATATGAAACTTAGACGGGCATAGTTCGAATCGGTACAGATGAGGAGTTCTCTGATTTTGTGGGTTGCAGCCACTTGTAGTGTGATGAGGATGGCTGCTATTTCTGCATATTGTGATGATTGTGGGCCAAGTTTGAGTTGCTGCGGTGGGCACGGGTCATTGTTGAGCCAGACCACACCCGCTCCCGCTTGTAACTTGCCCTCGCGATTGTATGAGCAGCCATCGACATATGCTGTGGGCATTCCTGTACACACATTCTCCTCAAGTACCGATGATTTGTCGCTTGCGGTCGTGGCAGTTCTTTTGGCTCTGCTGAGGTGTCCAGCGTGTCCGTTGAACAGTTTTGGCATGCCGCAAGCCCGTTTCAGTGAGGATTTGTAGTTCTGGGCATATCTTGCCTCCACATCCCGTCCTTGGAGTGTCATTAGCCAGGTAGCTATGCGTGCGTTGGTTACCACGCCATCTCTGATTCGTTGACTGTTGAGGAAGGTAACTGGCTGGTGGCAAGTTTCGATGATGACTTTCTGTGCACCGATGTAATTAGAGAACGCTGAATGCCCACACAGTGCAAAGTAAAGCTTTTTCGCAGTGTGAATATTTGCATTCTGGGGAAGCAGCGTTTTGCTGGCATAGCGACCACTCGCTTGTCCTTATCATGGAGCTGGTATAGACCCGCACTGAGGCACTGGTCAGAGAATCCGCGTCCAGATAGAATTCCTTCCTGGGTCTGGGTAGGCGAGACATGGAGCAGAGCGCAGGCACTGTTGGAGCTGGCTCATAGCTGTGTCCTGGGCCTTTGTCCAAACAAAAGGTTCGTCCTTTTCAGGAGGGAAGTTAGTGGTCGTGCGATGTCAGCGTAGTTTTCGATGAACTGTCGTGAGTAATTGCACACTCCCAGAAAGCTTCGCAACTCAGAGGCGTTAGTTGGTGTTTTTATGCTTTGGATTGCTTGGGCACGGTTAGATTGTGGCTCAATGCCGTTTCTTCCGACGAGCAGTCCAACATAATTCACCTTGGTTTTGCACCATTGTCCTTTGTGAAGGGCGATTTTAGCTCCGCTGTTGTCAGCTGGTTTAGGACATGGTCGATTTCTTTGAGGTGGTCTTCCACACTTGAACTTTTCATTAAGACGCCGCTCGTAGGCGAGGTTGCCTCGGACTCTGGCGTCAGGGCATGCTTTGTTAAGGAAAATGTTAAATTCTGCCGGTGAATTGGCATAGCCAAAGGGACACCGTGTGAAGGTGTACTGTCGGTTGCGAAAGTGAATGCCAGCTTATGTTGGTCGTCGGGGTGGACAGGGATCGTCCAAAACCGGAGGCGACGTCAATGTGGACAGGATCGTCGAGCCTTTGATTTTGGTATTTCTTGGTCCAACTGGGTCATAGGCCATCGTGACAATGGTACTTGCTGATTCAACTTGCGGTGTCGATAGTGGGCCGCCATTTGCCGTTGGGTTTTAGGACTGGCCATATCGGGGCAGAATATGTACTGTTACAGGGCCGGATGACCCCCTTTTCCAGCATGGAGTCAACAATTTCTTGCACTGGCTCATATGACGCTATCGGAATCTTGTACTGTCGCACAAAGGTGGGTGGTGCATTTGGGTTTGTCGGTATGCGCACCGTGTGGATGTTTGTCAATCCACAATCTAGAGAGTCCTTTGCGAAAGAGTCCTTGTACTTCAGCAGAACTTCTTTGAGTCCTTGGCGCTCCACTTCGTTGTGGAGGGCATCCGCGTCACTCAAGATCTGTTGAATTTGAGTATTGAACCCGGCGTAGGGTTCTTCTGCCGTTAAGTCATTAAAGGGGCTTTGGGCCTCGCTGGTCACCCGTGTAGGTGGTTCTGTCGCAGGCTGGGTTGAGACAGCATAGACAGTGAGGTGAGTGTCATCCATTAGTTCTGACCGGCAGGCGCTTTCTCTGGACACTGGCAGGATTGAGGTGATGGCAATGACTTCATGAGGTTTTGTGAATGTTATAGTGTCATTGTATCCATCTGACATTAGTTGGGCTGGTATGGGGCCTATGACAGGTACCATCAGTTCAAAGTCATGGAATGCCTGGTTGATGAGCCATCCCAGGTGGCTGGCTTTTGGGACGTGGATGTCTTGGGCCATACAGTTATTGAACAACATATATCGCACGAGATGACACTTCAATGAGAGGTGTAGCTTCCAGAGTCAGTCCGAGTTTTAGGCAGGTTCTGGAAGGTTGGAAGAACTCAGCTTACTGTTGAGAGTTTGGCCAGGTCGCATGTTGAGGCGGACACTGGCGCTTTTGCTGTAGGCAGGTATTGTGGCTCCTTGTTCCGTAATCATAGCGCATCCGGCATGGTTTGACCGGATTGGAGGTTCTTGAGATTGACTGAAGTTGTCAGTTGGTGTGACAGGGAGCCCATATGATGTTGTTTACAGTGTCAATGTGAGCATTGAGTCGAACCATGATATCCGCTCCAATGTAGATGTCATGCGGCAGGTCTGGAATGACGAGGAAGTAGTGACTCAGCTGTCTGTTGTTCCATCGTATGTCCAGAGCGCAGATGATCTTGGAGGTGGCCATGGTTGTCGACCAGGGACTGAGAGGGTAACGGCTGTGCTTAGTGACATGTGGTAGACTTTGACAGCTCTGCTTCAATGTTTTGAATAGCTTCAGGCTGATGGCTGAGTTCTCTGCCCATAGGGCTAGTGCTGCCTCGGACACTGGCGTGCCATGAACCTCTATCGCAGTCATGATTTGAAGGAGGCCTGTGTTTGGTTCAGGCTCGTGCAGCGAGCAGAGGAGAGGGTCGTTGGCGTTTGTGCTCGGCCCAGACCTGGGCTCTGTTACTGCTTCATCGGTCATTGACTTAGGGGTAGTGTCTGTGACTTGACACTGTGACTCATTGGAGTCTAATGACTTGTAAGGCAGAGGCTCACGGACTTGTGTCCAAATCTTTAGGTGCTTGAAGTCTATTAGGGGTTCAAACGATTAAGCAAATCTTTTCCAATGAGGAGTGCGTGTTGAGTGTTGACACGTATACGGGATGGATGAAGTCCATGGGTCCCACTGTTAGATGGATTGGGGCTACATGTTTTAGTTGTAAGCCCGTGTGAGAGTATGCTTGTACGCTTAGTTCGCACCTTTGGAGCTTGAGGGTGCCATTAGTCCTCTTCGTTAATTCTTGGACTTCTTTGAGAAGTTCTGTAGACATTAGAGTGATGTCGGCTCCTGTGTCCAGAAGGGCTTCGACTCTGATGTGTTCGATGATGATGGAGAGGTAGAACTTTCTTGCTATACCCTTTTCAATGAGATCGCCTAGGAGTTGAGGAACTGGAGTTTGGGAGGAAATATTTAGGATGTCAGGGCTGACTTGGCGTTCTTCGGAGGAGTGGCAGATGACTAAGACAGCGCTTTCAGGAACTTGAGGATTTTCAACAGCAGGTGTCTGCTGAATGCTGCTGGAGTTTGGAGTATTGGGTGCTGAGTTAGTGTTTAACTCTGTTGCTGGATTTTCAGGTGGGGCTTCATGTCCATCTGAAGTTAACGTGTTTATTGTACTCTGAGACTGAGGTGAGGCGGTGCTGTTTTCTGTGGCTGGTTCGTTTGTCTTGTCGCTGCTTTCTCGTCCGTCAGCTAGTCAGGCTGAATCCGGGTTTCCTTTCTTTTCCCACTTCTTATCTTCCTCTTTTCGTTGAAAGAATTCCTTCATCATCATTTCCATCATCTTCTGTGAGTCGAAGTGCGGTGGTGTTTTTGTTCTTGTATGGACTCAGTTGGAGCTTGGTCACTTTGGAACCTGGGTGAATTCTTCGTCGATTCCTTGGGCTGGTCGCCTTAGGGTGAGTCTGTCGCTTTCCATTGGAGTTTCCATTGGATTCCCATGAGCGTTGCTCTCTTGGGTTCCGACCTCTCCCATTGCCTTTCCTGAGGCCTTGCTTGGTCCCATGACTTATCCCAGTGTCGTCCAGGTGAGCGTTGGCGTCCACGTGGTCCATCCCATCGGTCATACCTCTGTTTAGGTCGGGTTCCAGCGTGTGAGTCTCGTTCTCTGTTGGACGGGGTGCATTCCACTCCTGTGTGGTGGCTTAGCACTGTCTTGGCGTTGGGTGCCCTCCAGCGCCAGTTCTTGGTGTTGAGTGTTGAAATCAAGAACTGCTGGGGTTTTGCGCTCTTTTCTGAGGCCATCTTTTGTTTGCCGTAGGCTTTGCACCAAGTCTCGCAACTGCTGAATGTTCATTGTTCGTGGGCATGCGAACGCCAAGATGGTGGCTTATGCCAGGATGAAGGTTCCTCAGGAAGAGAGTTTTAAAGTTCAGTTCCTCTTCCATGTCAGATTCGTTCGAGTTCCAAAATATGCTTGTCTGAGTCGACTGTAGTAAGCTTGAGTGTCGTGGCGTCCTTGTCTCGTCTCCAGGGCAGCCACTAAGCCTTGATCGGACTCAGGGTCAGCAAACTCTTTAATTAGGGCCTTTTGAAGCCGTTGATAGTCAGTCTTTGTGTTAACAGGCTGCCGGTCAAGGAAGCTGCGCACTTCAGGACTGGATGTCGTTCGGAGTAAGTATAGTTTATCTTTGTCCGTAACGTTAGGTCGCATTTTCCAGATGGAAATCAATATCTTGCAGATAAGCGTGGACATTTTGGCTGTTTGGCAAGCTGGGGTTGAATTTTCCGATGTTTGGGCGAGCTTGTCAAGATCTTTAAGGTCCAAGCCGTGCACTGACCTGCGGCTGGCTGCAGCAGATTCTTTTGGTTCCGTCGTGATATAGCGTTCTTCCGGACGGCGCTGGTGAATGTTTTAACACCATCCCTCTATCTTCGGTTCACGTGTCGGTCTATGAACAGGTGATCCAGTCCTGCTTGACGGGGGTGCCGTTGGTGCACGCTCTGTACTTGACGGCTCACGGCGTAGTTCATAAGCATGCCTGAGTTCCTCTTGGAGACTTTCAGACTCCTTTGTGACGTAGTCGAGCTGTCGTGTTAGGCGGCTGATCTCATTCCTTGACTCAGCCAAATGAACTTGAGGGCCTTGATTCTGCTGTTTTGTCCCTGAAGTCAGTCTTTGCCTTCTCCAGTAGCTTCTCTGCATACTGTAGCTTGTCTGCACAATCAGCGAAGTCCTCTTTGATCTGCTGCATTTCGTGGCTGGTAGCTTCTAGAGTCTCTTTTAGCCTGTTGGTCTCCTCCTCGGTGTCCTGCTCCACCTCATCGGTCCCTTCCTGTCGTACCTGAGCTTCACGTTCCAGCTGCTCTATCGTCGTTGGGCGCTTGTCAGCTCCTGCTGGCGTTGTGCGGCGTGCTTGTCGCTCAGTTTGAGGGTGGTGGCGATGAGTATGTGGCTTAAAGAACCGGTGATCTTGGCTAATTCTCTGGGACTGTAGTTTTGACTTGGGTCTTGTCCCATAATGCTTGCGATGCTGTCATCTAGTTGATTCTGTGTCTGATGTTGGAGTGTTTCAGCAGCTTTAGGGAGTATGCTGCCCGTTGTAACACTTAGCCACATTTCCAGTCCTTCCCAGTGACCGACATGTTCTGTTTCGTGAGACATGTTCTGGCGGGTCAGGGGGATCTTGGACCGAACTGACACAGACCTTGAATAGGAAACAAAGCAAAAACAAAACACAAACAAAACAAACAGGGGTGTAAATGTGCAGAGTGTAGTGTATGCTAGTGTTGATTGTGTCTCTGTGTTTGTGGTCCTCTGGCAGGTGCTTCTAATTGTAGTCTCTGCAGATAAATTATTGGGCACACACAAGGGCAGCCCGCTGTGAAGCAGAGAAAGAAAAACACACACACACAGAATGGGTACACAAGGACAATAGCACTAAACAGGTCTCTTTTAATAGCAGATTTTCTTCGTTTCGCTTTGTTAATTCTGATTTAGAAGGCGCTTCTAATCAGAGGATTGTGGCGAGATTTTCTCTTTTGTAATAAGACTGGTATTGCTATTCCAATTTTCTCCTTGGAGGAAAATAACAGCAATGACAGTACTTGTCCCTTAATGGCAGGATTTTATACCGCGACGCTGGTCAGCGTATGTCACGCGTGTTAAAACTTTTGCCGATGTCTATCTTCTCATTGCACCTGCTTTAACCTGGGGAATAGGATTTCACAATAGAGGGTAAAAGGGTAAACAGTGTTGAATGTAGTTCTCAAGTTTCACATACATATCTGTTCAATTGTAACATTTCGCTCTATTCGTGATTTTCCCGCCAAGTCTTAAGCAAACAAGTCAAATTGGAAGTTAGTAACAGGGAAAAAGAAAAGATTAAGATTTATTCCCAAGATTTAAAACTAATACGTTGGCACAAGGTGGTGCTGTTGAGTCTATATGCTTAGGTTGGTTTGGCTGTTTACAGGATAAACCAACTGACCTAGGTTGAGGAAACCTTAACTCCCTTTTGGGGTTTTCTAATTAGAAGGTTACGTTTCATGCTCCAGATTGGTGAAAAGTGATTTTGACTGTGTGGTTTCACTGTCACTTCTCCAACACAACACTAGGGGGAGCACTATCTACTCTCAGGCCTAAGTAAAGAAATTTTAATTTAATAAAATTGTTTTAATTAAATTATTATTAACTTTACTTGAGTCAATCAGCTCACCTAAGAAAATGAAGTATGGCCTACAGATAGAGCCAGACTTGTATTTAAGTTTGAAATTTGGAATTAAAATTAGAATTTGGTTTCTAATTAAAATTTATGATGTTATAATTAAAATTAATAGGATTCACTTAGGATTAGAATTTACAAATGCAATCTGCAATTGAGTTGACAAACCAATATTGTTGCAAAATGTAAACAGGAAGTGTAATTAATTATTAAATGTAATTAGAATTTTCGAATTCATAATTAATTATTAAATTAATTTACAGCTTCTAAATCACTAGTTTTGGATTCCCATAATAGTAATTCAAATAATTTCCAAACTTAAGCATTCCTCGTCATTAACACCAAAAAAAAATTAACAATAAAATAATTAATAACTAATCTGTATCCTACTTGTAAACGAAATTAAAAATTTCCCTCTTGATAACTTAAGGCTCTATTGTAGTGGTCAAATTATAAGGGCGTTTATGGTTCATAAATGGATGCTATTTTGCTGGAAGCAGGAATTGAAAATTCCATTAAATGAAATTAATTCAAAATTAATTTGTAATCAATTGTGACATTCAACTAACAATTAAAAATTCCTAACAATAGCGCTTATCCATTGATGTGTTTTAAAATCATAAAAGCCATTATAATTGAATGAGGTCAAACTCACCATATAATCAACAGTATATTAAACCATTTTCTAATAACCCACCAGTTATTAAGCTGGTCCCACAAAGGTAAAAGACTTTAATCAGCTGTTATATTAAACCAACCTGTGAACTTGTTAACACTGATGATTGGGAAACATTAACACAGCCAACTTAAAACGTGTTAGTCTTTTAAATGAGAGACTAGAGAGAGAGGAATTAGTGTTAGCTGTGAACCACATTTCCACCAACACACTGCATTCAAGCTTTAAATGCTATGTGCTAATCACTAGCCGTAATGCTACCGCATTGCATTTGCTACGCTGCTAAACTTCTTTGTTTCAGTTTAGCTTATATGCGGCTAAATCTCCACGTGGCTGAACTGGTCGCTATGACGACTCAATGCCTGTAGGAGAGAGAGAGGAGAAAAACAGACACAACTGTGCTCCAGACTAACCCTTCAGATTAGTCCAGCATTGGTCAGATTTGAATCTTTACAACACATAATCTCACTCGTTTAGGGCGAGATAAATTTATCTCCGGGTTACTTATAACCCAACAAAGCCTCAGCGGGCTATTATGCGAATATTTGTCTGTTTAGACCGCACTCATAAACACAAACAATCGATTGCGCAATCTCCCCCTTTCTCAAAAACGACTGGCCACTTCCTTTGAGCGCCGTGCGTTTGAATTCACTCGTGAAATCAAATGGCTGAGAATGATTTAAATAGCTTTTTTAAACATTCCACACCCGGGGGATTTGAAAATATAGCGGAGTTTGAAAGTGGGACACGCACTTACAAATCAAACTATACAGGCCTTCACTCAGAGCTCAAGCGAGGGACACGCTCATTTGTCTCTTTGATGCGCTTTAGAGCGACTTTTACTTATTTACTGCAGTTTCTTCTCACAACTCGAGTTAAACAAATACCCTTTCTCATTCAAACACACTGTGTTTCACAAACCAACAATGCAATACCACAAATAACCGCTTTTCCTGTATTTACTCAGTTTTTCGGATAAAATTGAGAAATACCCTTTTGCCTCTGGTTTGATTTTCAGATTGATCCTTAATTGCCAGCTTTTTCCTCCACCATTTGTAGTAAAATTACCAGTTTAATATAGAGCTATTATTTCAGCTCCGAATTAGTTATTAAATATTAAATATTGCTTGGTTAAAAGTAATATTAATATTTAACTTAGTTATACTGTATTAAGTGACCGTCCACGAACACTAGCCTCAGCATATCAACTTCGAGCTTAGGTAGCTTTCTCTTTATGGCAAATAAGGATAAAACTTCAAATCACATTCCAGAGACAATTCTTTATGAAATGAAAAATGGTTTATTCGTAATACTGCTATTCTAACATAAATGGATTAACTGATAGACACAAAACATACATACATACAAAGACATGCATAAGGGATTTTGGTAAGTAATTCCTAAAATTAAAGTTAGCCCTTTTAGCTATTTAAACGCTTGACTTGACCGGAAAGATCACGACAGATGCCCTAATGCTCTGTTACTGCATTCAGATACAATTTTACCAGTTCAATCAGCAATATAGATTTAGTTAGATTGTACTTGCTTGTTGACAAGAAGCAGGTTGGAAGTTGTTTGTTTCCTTCAAATGCGTTGCTCTGGTCTTTGTGCTCGGGAACCACGTGGGTTGGTTCGTATGCGTCTCCGGGTGCTCTCGGGTGGAAACACGAGAGATGTGGCTGCTACCGCGTGGACGTCTGAAAGCTTTCCTTTCGTCCGTGTGGCGTTCAGCTCGTTGTTCTTTGATGTTGTGCCTTCTAGCCTTGAATAGATGGTTGGTTTAGTCGGTGTCGAGACAAAGTTCAGGTAAGGCGCGAGCAGGCAGAGAGTTACGAGCGCAGCTCAGCGATGTTAAGAGAGATGTTCCAGAGAGTCACGCCATGTTTCAGAGAGCGATTTGCAACTGGCGCGTTGTTTTCAACAGTCCAACTTGCTCCTCCCCACGGGCGGCTTGTCGAATCCGATGGTTCGTATGGGGCGGAGCCCGCCCATGTCCAGGCTTGCTGGGTGGACCAACAGTTCTGTGATGTCTCATCACTTTTGGGAAGGATAAACTTTATGGATCTTTATACGTGTATAATTATGCAGGGTATTACAATTTAACGGTCATCACCACAGTCTATCACATCTGAGTCTAGCTTTCTTTAGAGATCAAACACCGCATAATAATACACACATTACAGTTTATACCGTTTTAAAGCATGATTAAAATTCCACATTGTCCTAAATAATTGGCACTCGAAATCATCACATCATGCCTATGAGGGAACAAGTACACATTAAATATCCATATATTTATTTTGTGTAGTTGCAATAGTTATACGTGTCAAAAAAGGCAAGGAGTTTGGTTTTCCTTGGTCCGTCCGACGGAGAAAAAGTCCTGCTTTGTTTTAAATGGGGGTTTTGAACTATGCTCTGGAATGTAGGCTTGACGGTGTCCAGAACCATTCCCGAGCCGTCCGTACCCTTTGCAGGCGTTTAGTGATGGGGTCAGTTGACCCTCTCCACTTTTGCATGGAAGGAGGACTTTTGGGTAATCATTCATTTCTGTTGCTGGGTTGGAATTCTCTGTGTGTGTTTTCAGGTCGACATTGTGTTACATATCACCCAGAAGCATTCTGTAAACATTTTGTAAAACTTAAAGTAAGCGTATTTAGCGTATTGTGTGATTATTCTCAACAAAAGTTGTAATAATTGTTGTAGTTGTATTACGATTATACAGTAATATATTGGCTAAACCGAACTTATATTTTGACAGGTTGCCATGAGGACTTTTAAGTGTCTGTAGCCTATGTATATATGATATGATCGTTTTACTCAAATGAAACGGTCAAATGCTCATGAAGTGACTCTGCGAGCAGTTCTGGGGATGTTGTTCATGTATTTATGTCCTCATTTAGTGAGACGGCAGACGCTGAAGTCACTGCGAGCATCACACACTTCAGTATGTATGTGTGCAGTAAATGAAACCGCACGTCTGTGTCATTCATTAACAGAGATGCAGAACATGCAGGATTCATATTTAAATAGTGTTTTTGCAGCTTAATATTTTGCAGCTTTATAGATACTAGTCCATAGCGCGAGTCGATTTAAGTGTACTGACCTACTTTTGATTAATTCATCCAAACTTCGACACATTCCGTGACATTCCGCGTTATACGGTAAATTCCATTATGACGGCATTCCGAGATTCCGCCCGCATTTTCCGCATCGCGGATCATAGGTTATATTGAGGTGTTTTGCAACTTCAGCAACGTCTGCTGCTGCCTTACCTTTGAGAGACAACTGATGCGTGATCACTGGCGCGGCTCCAGTTAGCATGTGCTTTGGGTGTGAGACTGCCTTCAGTTTTCGCGTTGATTGGTCGGACTCGTGACTCTCTACATATCAGATGAGCGGTGGGCGGAGATTGCTCTCAGAGATTGAGAGATCGCCTCACTCTCACAGAGTGTTGAGCTCAGACAGACTGCATCGAGCCAAATAGTGCATTTAAACATTAAATAGTTTCACCTGTATTATTTATTCACCAATAAATAATGTCACCTGTAAATAGTATGTTTGTTTGCATAAAAAAAATAAAAAAAATAATTATCGGCAAATCTGTTTTTAAAATGGCCGATATCGATAATCAGTAAAATGCTTAATATCGGCGCCGATAATCGGTCGACCCCTAACACACACGCTTAAAGTCGAATGCGCCTATAGTTACAACTCTAGTGAGAACTGCTTCAGAGTTCAGGCGACTCAGCGCGTGCAGCAAGGAACTGAACGAATCATTCAAACCGATTCACTGGTTTGCCAACTGGTTTGATAAAGCCTTTGAACAGAATTGACACAAAAGAATGAATCATTCGTGAATGGGCATCACTCATTCCCCAGAGAAAAGTAGGCGCGTTTGGAATAAATTGAAGCATTTTTTACTTTTAAGAGGAGCGTCACCCACAGTAACGACGTAAAAGTACCGTTTTCTCACTAAAAATTTTCCTGAGTAAGAGTAAGTACCTATTTTTAAATATACTCTAAAAGTATTAGTTACCTAAAAATGCACTCAAGTAAATGTATCGAAGTAAATGTAACTCGTTACTACCCACCTCTGCCTATTTGTAAATTGACTGTTAAGAGAAAACATTTTGCACAGTTTATTATCTGTGATACCATTCTAGCCACTGGATTCCTGTATAGCTCTGTGTAACAATCCCTAGTTCAATTGTTTTGTTGTTGTCAGTTATTGCATTATTATTTCAGTCAAACCTATAAAATCTTTTGTTACCCCAAACTACATAGGCCTATAAAAGTCTGATCGGTGACATAAAAGTGATCAGAAAGCAGCTACTTGTTCTTTTGAGATGTGTTTGTGATATTTTGAATGTAGTGCTTCATTTAGCAAGAAATGTGAGGAATTAAGCATTTTGTGTCCAATTCTTGGGTTTGTGGGTAAAGTTTTGAAAAAAGAGGCACAGTTTTGAAAATGTGTGTAAGCAGTAGAAAAAAACTATGACCTACAGTGCCCTTTTTTTTAATCGAGGACAAAACTCCACGACCAATAAGCTATTAGGTCATGGGAACACATAATAATCCTATTCCTCAAACTCTCTTGCTCATCTTTCGTCATTTCTGATGCTACTATAATTTTAGGTAATGAGGTCTGAACTGAAACCCCATCACAAAGACAGTCATTGACTAACAGCGGGTAATACGATTACACCATTCCTGCAGTAAGACTGCTTTAAGCCCACAGAAGTGTTTCTAACCCCTGCCCTCAAAACCTGCAGGGATCACACACACAAGCACATCTAATATTCACTGTACAGCGCTGCACACCACCTGCCTTTACACTTCAGAAGATTAAACCAGCACGTTCACAATAAACGCAGAGCTCAGAGTGGCCGCTTCAAACGACTGAAGTGTTTCAAGCATTTGAATGGGAAATCTCCATCTGTTCAAAGACTTCAAAGATTAACCCAGCCTTCAGAAGACCAATGAGAGAAAAGACACCGCCATGCAGTATTACCACAACACTTTAGTCATGTTTCAATTAGGGGTCGACCGATTATCGGCCTGGCCGATTATCGGCGCCGATATTAAGCATTTTACCGATTATCGATATCGGCCATTTTCAAAACATATTTGCCGATATTTTTTGTATAATTTTTTTTTTTTATTATTTTTTTTTTTTATATAATGCAAACAAACATACTATTTACAGGTGACATTATTTATTGGTGAATAAATAATACAGGTGAAACTATTTAATGTTTAAATGCACTATTTGGCTCGATGCAGCCTGTCTGAGCTCAACACTCTGTGAGAGTGAGGCGATCTCTCAATCTCTGAGAGCAATCTCCGCCCACCGCTCATCTGATATGTAGAGAGTCACGAGTCCGACCAATCAGCGGAAAACTGAAGGCAGTCTCACACGAGCACATGCTAACTGGAGCTGCCTCAGTGATCACGCATCAGTTGTCTCTCAAAGGTAAAGCAGCAGCAGCGTTGCTGAAGTTGCAATAACACCTCAATATAACCACTATGATGTCGCGATGCGGAAAATGCGGCGGAATCGCGGAATGCAGTCATATAATGGAATTTACCGTATAGCAGCGGAATGTCAGCGGAATGTGTCGAAGTTTGGATGAATTAATCAAAAGTAGGTCAGTACACTTAAATCGACTCGCGCAATGGACTAGTATCTATAAATATTAAGCCGCAAAAACACTTTAAATATGAATCCTGCATGTTCTGCATCTCTGTTAATGAATGACACAGGCGTGCGGTTTCATTTACTGCACACATACATGAAGAGCGTGTGAAGCTCGCGGTGTTTTCAGCATAAATGAGGACATAAATACGAACAACATCCCCAGAACTGCTCGAGAGTCACTTCATGAGCATTTGACCGTTTCATTTGAGTAAAAGCGATCGTCATATCATATATACATAGGCTACAGAAACCTAAAAGGTCCTCATGGCAACCTGTCAAAATATAAGTTCGGTTTAGCCGAATATATTACTGTATCGTAATACAACTACAACAATTATTACAACTTTTGTTGAGAATAATAACACAATCGCTATTTCTTCCATGTTTTAATTTTAATAGTAAACTAATTTGTTTGCCAAAATAAAGTCTAACTCTCATTTGATTAAAAGATAAATTAAATTAATGTTTTATGCCTTCATTTGCACTGTACTGTAAATTAAAACCAACGAAATGTTGTTATTAACAGTTTTTAAAGACATGTTAAAAGCATTTAAAGAACTTTTTGTCAGAGCTCTTGTTATTATTAATTTTGGCATTAATTTTCATTTTACACCAGAATCGGTTCAAAATATCGATCTGTAATAATCGGTATCGGTATCGGCCCTGAAAACACATATCGGTTTCAATATGCTGCAATTAACTTTATATGCTACACTACATGACTGTAATACTCTGTGATGCTTTAATGCTGCCTAGTTGATAACAGTCAGATTAGACGGAGAGAGTTTTTCCAAGTAAGACTGAAAGAAGGTCTAATGAGAATGTTGGCACTGGCAGAAACTAGTCACTGTAGAGTAAAATGGCTTCTCCGTTTGTGTTCCACTTCCACCGAAAAAAGAAAATCACATTTCACAATTTTGAGAAAGACAGAATATGAAACAGGTTATCATAGTGAACTGATGTCAAATTTGCACTGCAAAAGTGACACAGAAGCACTTCTATGGCATTTAAATGTCTTCTCACAGACTGTTTAATGCTGCTCAGAGGTGATTTACACATACAAACACAACTCTATTCTTTGATACTAGTGGCTGAGGTGGGTCAGAGAAGGCTTATTTTAGTCTGGCTTTTAAGCTGCATTACATTTTTACATAGAATTTTGAGAGGCACAGAATAGCCTTAACACGGTTGTGTAAAGATGCCTTAAAGCTAAAACCATTACAAAAAATTACAAATCGGTACTTTAAATAAAATATAAAAAACCTTAAGATTATTTTATTTTAGCTAGATGCCTAAAATACTAATCATTTAAAAAATAATACAAACTCAACTATACAGATGCCATACAGGTGCATCTCAATAAATGAGAATGTTGTGGAAAAGTTCATTTATTTCAGTAATTCAACTCAAATTGTGAAACTTGTGAATTAAATAAATAAAATGCACACAGATTGAAGTAGTTTAAGTGTTTGGTTCTTTTAATTGTGACGATTTTGGGTCACATTTAACAAAACCCACCAATTCACTATCTCAACAAATTAGAACATGGTGACATGCCAATCAGCTAATCAACTCAAAACACCTGCAAAGGTTTCCTGAGCCTTCAAAATGGTCTCTCAGTTTGGTTCACTAGGCTACACAATCATGGGGAAGACTGCTGATCTGACAGTTGTCCAGAAGACAATCATTGACACCCTTCACAAGGAGGGTAAGCCACAAACATTCATTGCCAAAGAAGCTGTCTGTTCACAGAGTGCTGTATCCAAGCATGTTAACAGAGAGTTGAGTAGAAGGATAAAGTGTGAAAGAAAAATATGCACAACCAACCGAGAGAACCGCAGCTTTATGAGGATTGTCAAGCAAAATCAATTCAAGAATGTGGATGAACTTCACAAGGAATGGACTGAGGCTGGGGTCAAGGCATCAAGAGCACCACACACAGACGTGTCAAGGAATTTGGCTAAAGTTGTCGTCAGAGGCGTCTTACCTGGGCTAAGGAGAAGAAGAACTGAACTGTTGCCCAGTGGTCCAAAGTCCTCTTTTCAGATGAGAGCAAGTTTTGTATTTCATTTGGAAACCAAGGTCCTAGAGTCTGGAGGAAAGGTGGAGAAGCTCATAGCCCAAGTTGCTTGAAGTCCAGTGTTAAGTTTCCACAGTCTGTGATGATTTGAGGTGCAATGACATCTGCTGGTGTTGGTCCATTGTGTTTTTTTGAAAACCAACGTCACTGCACCCGTTTACCAATAAATTCTGGAGCACTTCATGCTTCCTTCTGCTGACCAGCTTTTTAAAGATGCTGATTTCATTTTCCAGCAGGATTTGGCACCTGCCCACACTGCCAAAAGCACCAAAAGTTGGTTAAATGACCATGGTGTTGGTGTGCTTGACTGGCCAGCAAACTCACCTGTCCTGAACCCTAGATAGAATATATGTATTATCAAGAGGAAAATGAGAAACAAGAGACCAAAAAATGCAGATGAGCCGAAGGTCACTGTCAAAGAAACCTGGGCTTCATACCACCTCAGCAGTGCCACAAACTGATCACATCCATGCCACGCCAGATTGAGGAAGTAATTAAAGCAGAAGGAGACTCTAACAAGTATTGAGTACATGTACAGTAAATTAACATACTTTCCAGAAGGCCAACAATTCTCTAAAAATGTTTTTTATTGGTCTTATGAAGTAATTTAATTTGTTGAGAGTGAATTGGTGGGTTTTGTTAAATGTGAGCCAAAATCATCACAATTAAAAGAACTAAAGACTTAAACTACTTCAGTCTGTGTGCATTGAATTTATTTAAAACACAAGTTTCACAATTTGAGTTGAATTACTGAAATAAATGAACTTTAACCACGACATTCTAATTTATTGAGATGCACCTGTATATATATATATATAAAAACTAAAAATGACTAAACATATTGAAATGACTAAAAATTTACATTAAAATGAAAACAAACTATAAAAATATATATTTTTTAACTAATTCAAAATATGAATACAAATCTGAATGATACTAAAATAAGATGATATTAAATGAAATAGTGGAAGAGGTTGTTGAAGATGATGAAAGGCTTTTCTTCTCCGAGTGACTCGTATTGACAGAGCTGTGAGAACAAAGAGGACTATGGGACAAACAACAGACTGGCGTCTGGAAACTCAGCATCTCTCAGTGTCTCCTGAGAGTGAAGCAGTCAGGTGTGCTGGGGACTCTCTCTACTCTTCTGAGACGGTTAGACACTATTCTGTTTTTGGGGGAAAGTAAGTATACTTGAATGTGTGTAACTGCATTCAAGGCCTCAATGCTGACCGACATGGATTAAAGCCCACACAGCTTCACTTTTGAGCGTATGGTGTCTCTACAGCCTGATAAGCAGAAGGTGTTCAATCCCCAGATGGAGCGAGCCACGAGCTATCATGTGACTCCAGCAGGATTGTCCTGGATATCCGTATCACTCAACAGATGAAGCAGCAGCTTAATCTACTTCAGCAGTCGTGGCTGTTCAGTGCCACTCGCACACTGACTAGAAGAGAAAAATATGATGTGGTGCTTGTCTGGTCAAAACTCATCAACAACACAACGCTAAAGCTAATCTGAGATGATATTCTGGTCTCCAGTCCTCATATTAGTTTCAAAATCTGGGTGTCGTTATTATGGTCAGGGCCAAATTGACCCTAATTAGAACTAAATTAACAAACAAATACATAAATAAAAGAAGAAGCATAAACAAAATCAGGTGAAACAGTAAAGTGTGAAACTGTGAATATTATAAACGGTGCTGTAAGTTAATTGTGTTTTTGTTTACATTTTGAAATGTGAAAATGTACTTCTTCTGTAGCTCAAACTTTAGCACAGGGAGTTATCAACACCAAGATCATGTGCTCAATTCCCAGCGGACTGAACATGCAAGAACTGATACAAATGTGTTTTTTTTTACAAAAACAATGTAAACTCCTTAAAATACATACAAATAAAAAAGGGTATTTGCAGCTGTCTTTAAGCATAAAATATGCAGGTTAAATTAACTCATTATAAATAGTGTATGCATATTCCACAAGATTTCAGTGTTCACAAGCATGTTCATGAACCTAAATGAGAGTCACAAAAATAAACAGCATAGAATAAACAGTATGTATTAAAAAAATCGAATGGGTCAAATTGACCTGCAACCTAATACAAGAGCTACATATGACTCCTTCAAGGGAAATCTAAAGGATTTTTTTTTGCCTTTTTTATACCTTGTTTATTGTTTCCCAGGCAAAAATGATAAGTCTAATCACTTATGATTGAAAAAGAAACAGCATGTCTCTCCCTCATTAAAAGTGGCATTTATGTCTGTAGCACAACAATTGTAAATTGCAGGTCAGAGTTGGATATTTAGAGATGAGGTCTGCTAAAATCAGTATTTCAGTATGACCACTAGTAATAGTGAGAGTAGCCTTAGTAAACGCTACTAAGGAGAAGGTCCGAGTGTGTGTGTGTACAGGTTTATATATCCTGGTGGGGACTTAAACCCGAATACACACACACACTCATAGGGACTCGTGTCACGGTGGGGACCTAAATTGAGGTCCCCATGGGTACAGAAGCTTATAAATCACACAGAATGGGGTTTTTGAGAAAGACAAATGCAGAAAGTTTCCTGTAAGGGGTAGGTTTAGGGCGATAGAAAATAAAGTTTGTACAGTATAAAAACCATTACGCCTATGAAGAGTCGCTACAAGGATAGCTGACCAGACTCTGTGTGTGTGTGTGTGTGTGTGTGTGTGTGTGTGTGTGTGTGTGAGAGAGAGAACAAGCATGACAGCTCTCTGACACAGTGAACAGAGAGGCTGATCTGAATGAGCTGGCAGAGGTTCAGCTGTGGCTCAGAATAGCAGGAACTAGCATGTGCTTTTACACCCACAGAGAGCCTGCAGGGTAATCAGAGCCAAAACACAGGAGTACAAGGGCTTCGGCCTTCTGAAGAATCAGAAATGTTGTAGGACTGTCTTTCTCTACCGTGGACGTAATATTAGACCTATTTTATATCTCTGTTCCAGTTTTACAGCAGACATTTATTCAAAGTGACTAAAAGTTAATTTGTTACAGGGACAAATCCACTGGAGTAACCTGAGGTTAAGTGACTTAAAGGATAATATTGTGGATTTTTAACCAGATTTGCATTATTACAATGTCTAAACGGACAAAGTCTTTTGACAGCTTCAGGGGTTTTGTGAAAACTAACTGTGAACTACTGATCGGTGCATCATGGGTGTTGAAGTGTTCCTACTTTTTTGGCAAAAGCAAATGCTACAGCCCATAAACAACCACGTTTTAAAACGACAAATATAAAGAGACGATGGCCTGACCCATGTACTTCACTTTTTTTAAGGCCAATATGAGGACTTGTGTATGTAGTCACAGAATCAATCAGCAAGGGCCAAATCAGTTTCAAGACAACCTTTCCTCTAAAACTGAATCAGGGCGAAGGGTTTTCAGTCCAGCCTGACTGAACCACACACACGTCTGTATAGCATCTTACAACACACATATCACAGGTAAAGTTCACCCAGATGAGGGGTATTACTGTTAAAACTAAAACCATGAAACTAAACCTAAGACTTAAAAATAAAAGTCACTAAAAATAAAATAAAATTTAACTTAATCTAATCTAAAAAATAAAAAACCTAACAAATAAATGTAAAAACTTGAAAAAATATAATATAATTAAATAACTTACAGTAGATATAACTTAACGAAAGCTTAACATTTTCATATAGATTAACTAGCAGTACTAAAGTAACCAAAACTGAAATAAAAATATTGACATATTTAAAAAAAAAAATCATAATAAATTCCTATAAAAATAATACACTAATATAAAAATCCTGAAAACCTTAACTCACATTTTTTTATTCAACTGAGAAGGGAAATATTATAAAAAATATATACACAAACATATTCAAAATATGAATAAAAATTATAATCATTTACCAACGATACTAAAATAACACTGACTCAAATATGACATATTTCTGAATCCCCAGATGTGTTTTAATCAAGGGCACAGAGGTGATTTCATTGATCAGTCTTGCGGGATTCAAACCTACAACCTTTCAGTTACAGCCCATAACTATCCAATGAGTAACCAAGCACAAACCAAAGACAAAACAGCGAATATCTCCGTCTAATACTGCGTCTTATGTCTGGTTACAGAGCGTGTATATTAACTATCGTGCTAGCTCTAAGTTTCTGTCACAGGCCCTGTGTTTGTGTGCAGGTGACTCGTGTTATTCCAGCAGTGTGCTGCAGTCCATTAGCCTGTCAGCTAACTGACCCTAAATATGCATTTCTATTACTGCCAGATATCTCAAGCACGGGTTCTGCTACACTGAGCGGGTGTGTGTGTTGATTATTAGCGGCGTGAGAGTCCCGTGATAACAGATCTGAGGCGGACACTAACACTGATGAATCAAAACACGACACTCCACGCGCATCTTACCTGGACAGGTGCTTCAGGATCTGCTTTTTGATGATTCCGGCCATCCCGTCAGACTAGCTACCTCTCCAGCATCTTCAGAAATCTCTCGCTGACACACACACACACACACAACGACTCGCTGCTGCTGCTGTCCAGCGCCGCCTAGCGACGGCCAATCAGAATGACCGTATCGACTGCATGCCAAAATAAAAGACCTGATTGCGCACACAAGGACTTTTACTTGCTTCCAGTGCACAAATAAATAAAATCATAAAAAAATAAAAATACGCAAACCTATGAAGACTTGTTGAGTCAGAATATTTACAATGCATAACGATCACAAATATTTACTGTGCTATGGATGGATAGTAATAAAATAAATAAATATGACTGAATTTCCACAACACAGACTCAACCACTAGGGGGCCTCAGCAAACTTCGAATTTCCAACTTCCAAGCAAACATTAGAATAAGCTAAAACAACTAAAATAACATAAAAAAATATTCTCATTTTAAGTCAGCATCTTTTTTTTCTTTGAAGATTTATAAAATTGTGATTTATAGACTTGGAAAATGTACCTAAATTAACTAAATCCTATAACTCCTAAATTTCATTAATATTTTTTATAGTTATGCTAAACTTATTCAGGTAGAAACTCTTGAGTTGTATACATACATTTAGTTAATTGCCAATATAAAGACTTTGCCATTTACTCCCATTGCATCAAAGAAGTCAAGAGCTTCACCTAGTTTTAAAATAAAGCATGTCATAGTGTATTTACTTCAAAATAACCTCCAGGCAGTGTTATATCGTGTTAATTTCAGCTAAACACCAACTTATCAGTGAATCAACACAGTGTAGCTGGAAGTAGACTACATGTATAATACAACAAAATGTTATCTACATTCCTTTGTTAGGCCAACCCTAAAAGATAACAAAATAAATCTCGATAACCTCAACTCTTTTACATCCTCCCTCAAGGTTAACTATTCATCAATAAAAGATCAGCGTAGAAAATGTGTTGATGAGAACAACGTTAAGCAACTTATTACATTATTTACATTATTACATTAAACAACATTTTAAAACTTGAAAAAAGAGAGTTCGTTGCTTATACGTTTTTATACGTAGCTTATATTTATGGTAAATATATTTTAAGTAAAATATTTATTTTATTATTCAGATTAGTTCGTTTGGTTATTGTAAAAGTCTAAAGACTTTTATTTTGAACTCTTAAAACATGTTTGAGAGGAAGTAAATAACTGACTTTGGGCTTCACGCTTCCGGATAGACATAAATACGCTCCGATTAATTCTAATATTCAGTTTGCACTGTTATTTTTTGATGATTTTATGTTGCTTTACTGTTTTTAAGCGAATACAGCAGGTATGTTACGTCTTACTCAGCCTTTGTGTATTTGTACTTTATAAATGGAAATAATAAATATTGTTTTCAATGTAAACTAACGTTAATAGATGAGAGCTCCATAAAGAGCTGAACAACAAGTGCGCTAGCAATGTATAAAAATACCTGAAAGCTGGCATCATATTCCGGTCTTTATATTTAACTTATGTTGGTCTGTTACTGTACAGGATTGATTATGATTATTATTCGTTTTGATGGGGATGATTTAATTTGTGTGTTATTGTGCTATCAGACTGACACTTATGATGATTTTGACATTTGTTATTATTAGGCACAAACCAGAAGACATAATTAGATAATAATTACATGACAATACAAGCATGGAATAAGAACATAGAGATTGAATTAAGTTTAATCAGACTGTGTTCCTCTGCTTTTGTGGCAGGCACCTGAAGAACCCACAATGCCTTATTTTGGCTCAGAGGAGATGGTGAAAGAGCTCAAGCGAGCTCTGGCCAATCCAAACGTTCAAGCAGACCGTCTCCGGTACAAAAACTACATCACCAAAGTCATCAGGTCCGTGAAGTCATCACCTTGTTTTAATGAAAGAGACCGTTTTCAAAAGGACACACAAACAGCTTACCCCAAAATGAATAAGATCCTATCCCTGATATTATTCTGGGAAACAGGAACAGAGATATTTTGCAGAATATTCAACTTGCTATTCTATACAATGAAATACATACAGCTCAAGAAAGTGAATGGAGACCGGCGTTGTCAGCCACTAACAATCATGGAAAGCCTGAAAATATAATATCCACTAATATAAAAATAGTATTTACATTCCTGAAATCATTATTGAAATTAATAAATAGTTAAAAAGTGTAAATAGTGTGGGAGTTAGCTATTTGTAGTGTGTAGAATATAAATTGTTTGCAAGACATAGTAATGTGAGCAAATTGTTCTTTAAATCAGTTTGACGCGATTTATTCGGTTAAATATTTTGAAGAGATTTTTAACAGAATCAAGCCAAGTACAGTTTGGAGTTTTAGCAAAAATAAATTGGAAAAACATGATATAACTGTGATGTAATGCATATTTTTTTCCTTATGAATCTGCAACAATTGTGGATTCTGAGAAACAGAGTAGACTTGACTTCTATCATAATTAGATTATATTAATAATTATCATAATTCCACCGTAGCTAAGTAGACAGAACTTGTGAAATGTTGTTTCTTGAAGGTACATGACACGACCTGGATGTCTCTGCTTTATTTATGGACATGGTGAAAGCCAGTGCTACAGTCGATATTGTTCAGAAGAAGCTGGTTTATCTGTACATGTGCACCTATGCCAGTGACAAGCCTGACCTGGCGCTGCTGGCAATCAACATGCTCCGTAAGGACTGCGCTGATCCCAATCCCATGGTGCGGGGTTGGCCCTGAGGAACATGTGCAACTTCAGGTTTGTATGTTCTTTTTGTCTGACCCTAGCTAATATCATCATGTCTTGTTACCATAGCAGCCAACAACAGCCTAGCAACACAAGCAACATCCTAGCAACCACACAAGACACCCTAACAAGCAACATCCTAGCAACCACACAAGACACCTAACAAGCATTCAGGACACAACAGCAGCCTAGCAACACCGAACAAGCAACACCTTAGCAACCACACAAGACACCCTAACAAGCATTCAGGACACAACAGCAGCCTAGCAACACACTAACACTAACAACCAACCCTAACAAGCATTCAGGACACTACAGCAGCCTAGCAGCACCCTAACAAGCAACACCTTAGCAACCACACAAGACACCCTAACAAGCATTCAGGACACTACAGCAGCCTAGCAGCACCTAACAAGCAACACCTTAGCAACCACATAAGACACCTAACAAGCATTCAGGACACAACAGTAGCCTAGCAACACCCTAACAAGCAACACCCTAGCAACCACACAAGACACCCTAACAAGCATTCAGGACACAACAGCAGCCTAGCAACACCCTAACAAGCAACACCCTAGCAACCACATAAGACACCCTAACAAACATTCAGGACACAACAGCAGCCTAGCAACACCTAACAAGCAACACCCTAGCAACCACATAAGACACCTAACAAGCATTCAGGACACAACAGCAGCCTAGCAACACCCTAACAAGCATTCAGGACACAACAGCAGCCTAGCAACACCCTAACAAGCAACACCTAGCAACCACACAAGACACCTAACAAGCATTCAGGACACAACACAGCAGCCTAGCAACACTAACAATAACAAGCAACACACAAGCACACCCTAACAAGCTGCATTCAGGACACAACAGCAGCCTAGCAACACCCTAACAAGCAACACCCTAGCAACCACTCCGCATCCTTTGCAAGCAGTCAGAACATAACAACAACTTAACAACCATCCAAGTCAACCTAGCAGTCATGTAACAACCACCCAGAACACCGCAACAGTCAGCCTTGCAACATGCTAACAAGCAACACCCTAGAAACCTCCCAGGACACTTTTGCAATCACCTAGCAACACCCTTGCAACCATTCAAAATTCTACAACAACAGCCTAGCAACACCTTAACAAGCAATGCCCTACCAACCATCCAATACTCCTTAACATCCATTTAACAACCACACAGAACACAGTGACATCATTTAAACAATACTTCAGCAACAAACACTAACAGTTTGCCTTGCTATAACTAGCAGGACACCTTAGAACCACTGTAACAACATCTTAGCAACACCCTAACAATTAACGTCCTAGCAACCACACAGGAACAACCAGCAATCACCCTGGGCACTTCATAATTACATAACACAACGAACACAACAGCAGCTCAGCACACAAGCAATGCTCTAGCAACCATCCAAGACACACTAGAGTAATTAACAATGCCTAACAATCAGCCATTAGAAAAATCCCCCAGGTCACTTTAGCAGTCACTTAACAACCACCCAGAACACATAGCAAAACAGTGCCCCAGCAACAAACCCTGCAACAGTTGACCTTGCTACTCTAACAAGCAATGCCCAAGCAACTACTCAGGACACTTTAGTGATCACTTAGCAATAACCTAGCAACCTCCCAGAACACTGCAACAACATCTTATTAACATCCTAGCAAGCACACAAGACACCATAACAAACCTCCAGGAAACAAAAAAACAACAGCATTGCAGCACCTTAGCAACCAACACATCACCAAACCATCCAAGACACACTAGTAATCAGCAACCTATCCAGAACACCACAACAACAGCCAAAATATGTCCCTGCAAAGTTCCGCAACACTGCAACAATTTGGCTTTTAGCATCCTAACAAACAACAACCTAGCAACCACCCAGAACTTCACAACAATATCTTAGCAGCACACTAGCAACCCTAGCAATCAACCAAGACACCTTAGCAACACCCTACCAACCATTCAGAGCACTGCAATAAACTAGCAAGCACCCAGAACATATTCAGAATCACTTAGCAACAAACTAGGGACCATTCAAAACAACACAACAACCTAACAACAACCTTAGTAGTCGCCGTGCAACCAGTTATTTTCTCCTTTTATTTGCTTGTTTTTCAGGATGCCGGGAATGACAGAGTACATAGAGCAGCCCATTGTTGCTGGTCTGCGGGACAAGGCCAGTTACGTAAGGAGAGTCGTTGTGCTTGGTTTAAAATGCTGATCTGCAGCCCAACACAGAGATCGGTAGCGCCAAGTATTCTGTTTATATGAATGATTACACTTGCTGAGGATAATGTGATCAAAATTACTTGCTTGTTTTAATACAAGTGCATAAATAGGCATAACCAGAGAGATTTATGATTTTAGGTCAGACTGTTCCCTTTAAATGAATGTTTCTGGTTCAGCGTCCGTGATGACTAAAAGCATGTCAAGAATTCTTAAATACAAAGAACATGTTCAACAGAACACAGACAACCTGTTGATTGCATTTTTGTTGAAAACAGACCCTTTTTAATCAAAAGCAGGGTAAAATCAGGAAATGTTTTTCATGATGCTTCTAAAAAGCAGTACAGTGGCATTTCCTGTATTTCCTAAATGTGCAGGGTGTGTGTAGCCTCAGGGGGTTTTAATAGCTTTTCTGTAAGGATCTGGTTAATGTTATGAATATAGAAAGTCTGAATTACAGTTCTATTCATCCAAAAATGAAAATGTCCTCCCCATCAGACCGTCTAAGATGTAGATGAGTTTGTTTCTTCATCAGAACAGATTTGGAGAAATGCAGCATTACATAATTTGTTCACATCTGCAGTGAACAAGTGAATCAGCAACATCTAGCAGCTGATAAAATCACAATAATCCACACCATCCAGTTTATCAACACCATTAAGAGAAGCAACAGTCTGTGTGTAACCAAGTTTTCCTTTTAACAGACTGTCACTTCTAGCCAAAATAAACAGTCCACGATCCATAATAACACTTCCTCCAGTGAGAGATCAAACCCTGGTTGTCGCTCACATCAAAATCCCCCGACATATTTGTGTTTTGAACTGCTTCTGCTTGTAAAGTGTTTGATCTGTGTATATTTCTGTCCTAATTTAGACGAGGCAACTTTTTAGCAAAAAAAAAAAGCTATTTTATGGATTGAGCACTCATATTTCACGCAATGTTATGAAATTAAAAAGCAACATGATAGATTTGTTACAACACTCAGCTTTTTGCTTCACAGTGTGTTAACTGATGGACTGGTGTGGTGTGGATTATTACAGTGTTTTTATCAGCTGTTTGGACTCTCATTCTGATGGCACCCATTCACTGCAGAGGATCTATTGGTGAGCAAGTGCTGCTAAATTTTCAGCAGATTTGAGTTTTGGGTGAACTTTTCTTTAAATAAATAATTGTCTTTAAATATGTGTAAGTGTCAGCCAAATGAATGCATTGTGAATATTATTTTTAAAATATCCTAAAATACTAATTTGGAAATATCATTATATTTTTGGGAAGATGCTTCCAGTTGTAATTTAGTATATTGCAGGATTTTATTATTAATTAAAAAAATATTACTAAAAAAAACGTATTTTTTTTTAACTAGTTGAACTTGATGTACTAAAATAACTAAAACTAAACAAATAAAACTGATTCAAAATATTAATAAAACCTATAATAGTATCTAAATGATACTAAAATAACACTGGTATATTTATATACTATTATAATATTTAGTAATTTTCAGTGAGCTCTTGTTTTTATATTTTGAGTTTTAATTTGAATCTTAGTTTAGGTTTTAGTCATTTTGTTATGGACATTTCTATTTAGCTTTTAATTTAATGGGCATTTAATTTGAGTTTTAATCATTTTAGTACTTACAATTATTTTAGTTAGTTGCAATGCAACATTTTTTGTCAAGTTTTTCATCTGATTTTTAGATTTTATTTCGTTTTTTCATAGTTTTAGTTAACTATAACACTACTGAGTTTTAGAAGTCTTTCAAATGCATCGTGCATGTCTTTGACCTCTTTAGCAGATTGACAGACTTTGTGTTTTCTCCTTCAGAATGAAGGACCTGGACAGTTGGGCTCAGAGTGAAGTCCTCACCTTCCTGCCACGCTACCGTCCTCGTAACGACGACGAGTTGTTCGACATCCTCAGCCTACTAGACGCCTTCCTCCAAAGCGCTCACGCACACGTCGCAGTTGCCACGCTCCGCCTCTTCCTTCACTTAGCCTCCGCCCACCCGTCTGTGCAGGCCGATGCCCTCCTGCGCACAAGTGCGCCCCTGCTGGCCACCTGCGGTGCTGCGTCACGCGAGCTTCGCTTTGCTGGCCTCTGTCATGTACAGCAGGTCATGCGGAGTCAGCCGGGCCTTTTCGGCACACATTACAAACGCTTCTTCTGTGGATACTCTGAACCCAGTTACATCAAGCTTCGCAAGATGGAGATCCTGGTGGAGCTGGTGAATGATGAAAATGTGGCTTTGGTTTTGGAGGAGCTGAGTAGCTACTGCACTGATGTTTCTCCTGAACTGGCGCACGCAGCCATTGCCGCTATAGGTACAAGATGCTGTTTGTTTCTCTCACTTGATTAAAATACAGAAACTTCATTTTGAAGAGCAAATGTCAAACTTAGAGGTTGTAGGCATTTTGCACAATCAGAGTGAAAATTAAACAAAGATGAGGTCCCTAACTTTATTTTTCTTCGTTTCTTTATCAGTCATTCATTCATTCATTTTATTTGAGGTTTGTTTTGTGATTTGCATATTTACATATTATCAATTATAATTTAGGGCTGCAACAACTAATCGATAAAATCGATTATGTGAAATAAATCTCACTCTTTAATTTATCATCGCAACTTTCTGCTGAAATCACTTATACTTCTGAATTCATGTTAAGGAAAAATGTTTCTCTCTTTTTTTAAGGTCGTATTGCAAAAACATACAGTGAAAAGTGTCTGGATATCCTGACCGGACTGCTGGCTTTGAAACAGGATCATATCACGTCAGGTACCACACCTGTGTGCATGCTTGTGATTTGTATATCTTCTAGTTAATGAGTGACGGAGAGTAAACATTTTTTCTGAGGGAGGTACTGTGTGCTTTTAGCAGGCACTTTCTCCGGCCTGGATAATAGCTTTGTTTGCTAACAGACATAATCAGTTCACAGAATCAATTCTTCCTGTGTGTGTGTGCCTGTGTGTGTGTGCCTGTGTGTGTCTGTCTGTGTGTGTGTGTGTGTGTGTGTGTGTGCCTGTGTGTGTGTGCGTGTGCCTGTGTGGGTGTCTGTTTGTGTGTGTGTGTGTCTGTCTGTGTGTGTGTGCCTGTGTGTGTGTGTGTCTGTCTGTGTGTGTGTGCCTGTGTGGGTGTCTGTGTGTGTGTGCCTGTGTGGGTGTCTGTGTGTGTGTCTGTGTGTCTGTGTGTCTGCGTGCGTGTGTGTGTGCGTGTGTGTGTTTAGCCGTGATCTAGACGTTCAGGGATTTGGTGTGGTTCTGTCCTCAGAGTACAGCCGCTGTGTGTCAGACCGTTGAGGCCTGTGTTGACAGTACTCAAGATAGTGAGGTGAGATAATTCACCTGCTTTTTATTTTGACCATCTACAATAAGTAGGCTGTGTTTGGCACTTTATGATGCTTTTTCTTCACAATCCCACAAACAAAATGGAAAAAGTGTTAGTTTTGTTAAGTAATGCATACTTTGTCAATTTACCATTGTCTACAAAAATAATTTAAAGCATTTTAGCATGTGTCTTGCAATGGAAAAGGTAATAAATACATGCAAACCGATCTCGTTCTCAGCATCTATAAGTTGTAGTCATTCTGAAAAGCCTGAGGAAAAGTCTGTCATCAAAGTGTTTCTGTATAATTGCTTTACACGAAACAGCCGGCATCCACCTCCGAACGCAGTTACAGCAGTGTTACGTCTGCTCGAACTGAGGCGCAAATAATTTATATCATATATGAAAATTATTATATTCAGTGCCTTCTCCTATATTCTTAGTGATATTTAGTGCCACAGTTTACCAGGAAGTAACTATTTGTTCTCTTTGACTCGTTGGATGGTATACTTAGGCCTTTTAGTGTTATGTTAGAATCATTATTATACTCATACCTTTTCTTGATTTAATATTTTGACTTGTTTTTAGCTTTATTCTTTTTTGTTTTCATTTAAATGTTTAGTTTTGAAATGTTGTTATATGCATCTGCCATTTTTATTTAATTTCTTTGTCTACTTAAATGTGTATATATAATATTTATAGTTTTAACTTGTAATTTTATTTACTTTTTCTTATTTGTAAGTCTCTTTGGATAAAAGCGTCTGCTAAATGACTAAAAAGTAAAGTAAATTCAGAAGAACAAAACTACAACAGCAACAGGTCTGTGTTGGCTGAATATATTTAGCAGCTTCTACAGTTAAACACTCTTTTTGATGTGTCCTTTTTTAGGCAAAAATTTCGTTTTTAAATTAAATCTAAATATTTAATGCATTATTATTTAATTGTACTTGCTATACTACGTCAGTAGAGTACGGTCCTAAAATGTGTTTTAGTTATCATTTTATAAGAAATTCAAAATTAAGCCCTTAAAACTAGAGAGTGGAAATGGCAGCTGAGTTCGAGTGCTCATCTGCTGCCATCTGGATATAATGGTAATTTCATGTCATCTCAAAAGTCTTTGTATTCCACAAGGTTTTTTGTCACATTTTTTCATAATCTCCATGAATGAAAAAAGTTTATTTTTAAAGTGAATTTTACTGCACAACTGAAAATACAATCGAAAGTACAAAATGCACTTAAGCTGGCCAGTGAAAACATTGGAAATATTTTCTTTTTACTTTTGTCGATTAAATAAAAGTTAAAGAGAATGAACAAATCACAGATTTTTACCCCCGACTTTTTGGGAATAGGGGTTGTATATATTGATGCAAATATGATAAACATCTCCCAGTATTTGCATGTAATGTGTTATTTATGCCTATGCTAACATGGTAGCACTATTGGCCCTGATTATAAATCGTCTTTAATCCCTCATATAAAGATTATAAAATATGGATCATTTAAAGCCATGGATATTTTAAGTTGGGAGCAGAACCTGGACTATGGAAACATTATAGTCATATCCGGCTTTTAGTCTCTGTGCATCATTAAGCATCACTACAGGCCTTCAGATCATCACCAATTCACAGTCTGTAAGGAGTGGCTAATGAAGTTTCTCTGGAGAACAGATGCCTCGAATTAGCTTTACAGAAGACAACAAAGCTAAAGCCCAATGCAGACTATCACAGTCTTCTGAATATCCACAGTATAAGAGCAAGCCGAGGCATATCTGACCTCCTCGTTTAAAGATTTAAACAGCTGATTGTTTAGTTAAGTTTCCATGACAGATTAATGTTTGACCTATCAGAGGAGGATAAATCCTTTCACTGTTTGTGTCAGGGAAAGCAGGCTCTGCTATGGCTTCTGGGAGAACATGGTGATCAGATCAGTAGCGCCCCCTATGTGATGGAGGGCTACATAGACGGGCTGAAGACTGAACTGTCCTCGGCCGTGAAGATGGAGCTGCTGACCGCCACGGTCAAGATGTTCCTGTGCCGCCCCGCTGAGACTCAAGACATGCTGGGCCGTCTTTTACATTACTGTATTGGTGTGTAGAGCATGTTTACAGACAATGTCAAATAGAAGCAACAAAAGAACAAAATAATTGTGTTCCTCCAGGTATAAATATATGTGACCCTGGACCACAAAATTATAAGGGTCGATTTTTGTAATTGAGGCTGAATAAATTAAGCTTTCCATTGAGGTTTTTGTTTGTTAGAATAGGACGATATTTGGTCGAGATACAACTATTTGAAAATCTGGAATCTGAGGGTGCAAAAAAAATCGCCTTAAATGTTGTCCAAATTAATTTCTACGCCATGCATATTACTAATCAAAAATTACTTTTTGATATATATATTATTTACGATAGGAAATTTATAAACGATCTTAATGGAACATGATCTTTACTTAATGTCCTAATGATTTTTGTCATTAAAGAAAAATGTATAATTTTGGCCCTTACTATGTATTGTTGGCTATTGCTACAAATATCCCCCTGTGACTCAAGACTGGTTTTGTGGTCCAGGTCACATACAGGTACATCTCAAAAAATTAGAATATGGTGAAAAAGTTGTATTTTTCCTGTAACCTATTTCAAAAAGTGAAACTTTCATATATTTTAGATTCATGACATGTAAAGTAAAACACTTCAAAAGTTTTTTTTGTTTGAATTTTGATGATTAGAGCTTACAGCTTATGAAAGTCAAAAGTTTAAATTAATGACCATCCATACAGTATAAATTCTGGGTATCTCTTGTTCTTTGAAAGCACAATAATGTGGAACACTGCTGACTTGGCAATGGTCCAGAATATGATCATTGACGCCCTCCTCAAAGAGAGTAAGTCACAGAGGGTCATTACTGAAAGTGGTGGCTGTTCACGGAGTGCTGTATCAAAGCATATTAAATGCAAAGTTGACTGGAAGGAAGAAATTGGGTTGGAAAATGTGCACAGGCAACAAGCTTGAGAATACTGTCAAGCAAAGCTGATTCAAACACTTGAGAGAGCTTCACAAGGAGTGAACTGAAGCTGGAGTCAGTGCATCAAGAGTCACCACGCTCAGACATCTTCAGGAAAAGGGCTACCAAGCCACTTCTGAAACAAAAACATCGTCAGAAGCAGTGCTTGAAGTGAAAAAAAGTGTCTCTTTATCTCCATGCTCTGGCTTACCGGTTGCAGCTCGGATCAAGTTCAAAACATTGAGGCTTGCATATAGAACAACCACAGACTCAGCACCTGCCTACTTCCACTCACTGATGACAATCTACATTCCCTCCAGAAGTCTGAGATCTGCTAGTGAGCGACGCCTCGTGTCACAGAAAGGCTCAAAATCACTCTCCAGAACATTCTCTTTCACTATTCCCGGCCGGTGGAATGATCTTCCCACCCCCATCCGGAATGCTGGATCCCTGTCAATCTTCAAGCAACAACTGAAAACTCATCTCTTTCAACAATACTTGACATCATCATAATTTCCCCCCCAAAAAACTAAAACAAACTGTCTTTATCTTTATTTATTCCTTCTTTTGTTAGCTTTTACTGATTTAAACAATGCCTGAGACTTGGTATTACGAGCACTTCCTCTGTCTGTTTGCCTCTTTGAGATGAATCGCTTCATGTATTCCCCAATTGTAAGTCGCTTTGGATAAAAGCGTCTGCTAAATGTAAATGTAAGTGCCGGTACTAATTATTATTCTACAACTCCGCCTGTCTCCTGACACCACCTCCCTTCTTGCGCACCACACAATGAAGTAGACCGACTCTGCTTGAGTTCATTCACGTGATGGGTCGAGATGAGAGGTGATCCCGCCTGGGTAGTGTGCTTTACATAATTTCTGTACAATTTCTAATCATATATGGGAGCATAGAGCCTAATCACCCAGACCCTGACAATTTTACTCTGCGTACCGGCCCATTTCAAGCACTGGTCAGAAGCATCTTACCTGGGCTAAGGAGAAAAATAACTGGACTGTTGCTCAGTGGTCCAAAGTCCTCTTTTCAGATGAAAATACATTTTGCATTTAATTTGGAAATTAAGATCTCAGAGTCTGGAGGAAGAGTGGAGAGGTACAGAATCCATGTTGCTTGAAGTCTAGTGTGAAGTTTCCACAGTCAGTGATGATTTGGGCTGCCATGTCATCTGCTGGTGTTGGTTCACTGTGTTATCTGAAGTCCACAGTCAACGCAGCATCTTCCAGGAAATTTTAGAGCACTTCATGCTTCCTTCTGCTGACAAGCTTTATGGAGATGCTGATATTATTTTCCAGCAGGACTTGGCACCTGCCCACACTGCCAAAGTACCAAAAGTTGGTTCAATGACCATGGTGTTACTGTGCTTGACTGGCCAGCAAACTCATCTGACCTGAACCCCATAGAGAATCTATGGGCTATTGTCAAGAGGAAGAAGAGAGACACCAGACTCAACAATGCAGATGAGCTGAAGGCCGCTATCAAAGAAACCTGGGCTTCATTACACCTGAGCAGTGCCACAGGCTGATTGCCTCCATGCCATGCCACACCGCATTGATGCAGTAATTCATGCAAAAGGAGGCCCAACCAAGTATCGAGTGCATAGAAATGAACATACTTTTCAGAAGCCTGACATTTCTGTTTAAAATATCCTTTTTTTATTGATCTTATGTAATATTCAAATTTTCTGAGACACTGAATTTTGGGTCTTCATTATCTGTAAGCCATAATCATCAAAATTTCAAGAAATAAAGCCTTGAAATATTTCACTCTATGTGTAATGAATCTATATAATATATGGGCTTCACTTTCTGAAATGAGTGACAAAAATATTTACCTTTTTCATGATATTCAATTTTTTTTAGATGTACCTGTATGTATAAATAAATAGTAGTCTATGTATATATTGTCTATTAGGCTAGTCATTTATGTGACCATAGTATTTTAGAAACTGTGCCTCAGGCCTTCCTTCCCTTTTCTCATTGTACTTTTTTTTCGGTCTGTGTGGTTCATTCTGAGAAATGGTCACAGATGTGCACTTCGTGGTGTTTTCTTTTCCTTGGACACATTTAGTCAAGAGCTTCTTGCTTCTGTAATTGACTTACAATGTTCTTTGGCCCACCGCAGAGGAAGAGAGCAACGTGTGTGTGCATGACCGGGCTTTGCTGTACTACAGACTTCTTCAGCGGGGAGTTGAAGAGACGAGGAAGGTTGTAACCGGACCCAAATCCGATCCGTCCATGAGTGTTCTCACCGGACGGCAAGAAGAGCCCATTAGTCAGTGGGCCTCTACCTTCAACACACTCAGCCCGCTGGCTGGACGCGAGTTATGCCCTCAGACTGCTGTTACATCAGCCGCTGACCAGCCATCCAGCAGTGCAGAAAAGCAGCTGTTGCCAGGTAAAGCAGATCTCTTTGCATTGCATCATTTTTTTTAATGATTTTCATATTGTTTTTTAAGTATAAAACGTGATATTTTAGCATTATAATTTTTTCATTTTAATTGGTATATATATACATGTGTGTGTGTGTGGTTTTTATTTCATTTCCGTTTATTTATTTTCAAGTGATACAAATGTTTAAAATATTTAACAATACAAATATTTTAACACACACACACACACACACACACACACATATATATATATATATATTAATTATTAAGTTTTAGTTCTTAGTATATTTGTCTTTGTATAGTAAATCTGTGTATGTTTTTATTACACTTTATTTCTTAGTTTTAGTTAATTTAGTACTCCAACTTTAAATGTTTTTTTATAATTTATTTAAATTATTCATATTTTATTTTATTTTGGTTAAAGTTTTACTTTATTTTAAATACTTTAATAATCATATATTTTTAAATCATTATAGAAAAATCAGTTTTAGTTAATAATAATAATGCTTTTCTTAAATATTTACATAATTTTAATTAATTGTGATTTAAATATATAAAATACAAATTATTGTCATTGTAAATATTAAGAATATGATATTATGCATTTAAATAATAATTTGATAATAAAGGCATAATATAACGGTCTCACCCCACCCGTGTTTCTCTGACTAACAGAAAGTACAGATTTAACCCTCTCCAGCCCAGATGACACAGAAGAGGAGATCAGTCTATCTCTGGGGCCTCCTCTATCCCATGACACTTTTGAGAAAACGTGGCTGGACTCGGAGGTTCTCCACAGGCAAACTCTGGGATTCCCTCGACCCAGAACGGCTCTGGATATGTTACAAGCTGCCTTACAGCTGGTGAAGATCCAGACTCTGGCCTTCACTCCGGGAGACACTGCGCCGTGGAAGGCCTACATTTACACCAGGAGCACTGGGACCCTGATCCTCGCCGAACTGCTGCAGGAGGACCCGCAGGCCCCTGGGAGTGATGAAAGCCTGGTGGTATCTGTCAAACAGCAGCCCGTAAACCAGCATGCCATCAGAGGATTTGTTACAATACTCAAGAGTGTGCTGCAGACTCATAATGTTGATAGTTCATGAAATTCAAAAGTGAATTATTGCTACTACTATTGCATTGAGGACAATGTACTGATGATATTGATAATGATCTTACAGTATCCAAACCAGAGCATTTTCAACAAATAATGGAAGGGTTTTTCTAAGCACAAAACCCTTCCAGTAAAACAGTAGTATGCTGTTGTAATCTACAGACCATTAAATCTGTGTTTAGCACTGAAAGACATTGGCTTACACACATGCAAATGTATCACACGTATGGTGAAATATACCAAAGCATGTCTCTTTGCAGGTATGAGGAAGTTCAGAATTGCTATTTGATGCCGGTTCAACAGCAGATCTGTATTGTATATCTTGTGTGCTTTTCACAGACAAGTCAAACTACATTTGTGGTATTGTGATCTCGCAGCTGTAGCACCCAGAAGCATAATTTTATCTCTATCTCAGGTTATAATTTTCCTTTTCAACATCTTGCAGACAAAGCAATCTTTACTGTACCGTAAAAATCTTTTTAGTTTATGAACACGATTATTTATAGTAAATCTGTGAATCATTTTACAAAACAGGTGCCTTTTGTGTCCTGCATTATCATGAATATACTTGTAATATATAGTATTATAGGCATTTTCGAAGGATAATAAAAATGAAAGAATAAAATTTTGTAAGTTCTGAATTAAAAAAAATATGTATGCATTTATTTGTCTCTTTAAAAAAAAAAATTCTCTATTGAAGATAGATAGCCAATTCGTTCACAGAAGCCGAGTGCGAATTCCAAATGAAAAATATAGGCCTGGTTTCACAGACAGGGCTTAAACTAAGCCAGGATTAGATCATAGTTCGATTAGGACATTTAAGTGATTTTTATAAACGTGCTTAGAAAAAAAAGCATTACTGGTGTCCATCTTGAGACAAAACAAAGGCACTGATATATTTTCAGATCAGTCAGTGCAAGTTTCTTTCAGTGGAAGCAGCTCAGATTTACATCTTAGTCTAGGACTAGGCTTAAGCCTTGTCTGTGAAACCGGGGGATGTTTGACAACTGTTTTATGACATAAATGTTAACTGTCCAACCGTAATATCCAATGATGCAAACTACTCAACTTTTTCTTAAATTTCAATGTTTAGATTAGAAAATATTGTATAATTTACCTGAGTCGTGTAAATCATAACTGAATGTGATGAGACAAGATACTTGAGTACAAATAAGAGTGAATGTGTGCATTTTGTAAAATATTATTTGCAAATAATTCAAATTTACAGCTAGATTTAGACCCTTTTTTATGGACCAGCCCATCCCATAGAAACTCAATTGGATTGAGATCTGGGTTTGGAGACCAACCCGACATCCTTCAACTCTTTATCATGTTCCTCAAACCATTCCTAAACATTTTTTTCCAGTGTCAAGGTGCATTATTCTGCTGAAAGTGGCCACTACCATTTGGGAGGAACCTATTTCCTTGAAGGGTGTTCATCGGGGTGTCAAACTCGATTCTGAAGGGCCGCAGCCCTGCAAAGTTTAGTTCCAACCCTGCTCAAACACACAAAACTAGTTTTCAAAACCTGAAGGACTTGACTAGCTGGTTCATCTTCCCATAGTGCATCAGCTGCCATCTCTTCCCCATGACGCACACACTCCCGGTCATCCACATGATCTAAAAGCAGATTTAGCACTGTAGGTGCTTTCGTGGTGGACCCTGGCCAGTCTGGCCCCATGAGCAGCAAACAGCAATGCACTATGAGTTCTGATACCTTCTAATCATGACCAGCGATTGGACCATATAAAATAGCCCCACATACACCCATGACCCTGACACCGCTTCACCAGATCTCCTTCATTGCACCACTTTTGGTAGGTACTAACGCCTCATATCAGGAATCATATCACAAGACTTGCCGATGTTCTGGTGAAGACCGTTTTGGAGATGTTCTGATCCAGTCGTCTAACCAATGCTATTTAGTCACTCAGATATTTTCACTTGCCCATGTGTCATGCTTCCAATACATGAAGTTCAAGAACTGATTGTCCAAGTATGTAATATTTGCATGTATGTGTTTGAAAACATGGTTTATGGGGACACAAAAGTGTATAATATGTCATGGGTGTTACAAAGAGAAAAAAAAACAGTATGAGTGATTCTTAGACTATGGACACTTTTATGTTCTTTGGTCATATTTTTCAAAATACACACAAGTTTAGACAAATTCCTTTTTCTTTGTCAAACTAACAATAAAGCCACCTTAAAAACGTTTTACTATCTTTCTATTATGTTTTTTCATACTTTTAAACCTCCTTATTTATAGGTGTCAAAATCACTGTTTTCTCCTTGTCACACACCCAGACTTTTAAACTTCAACAATGAAAATACAGTTTAAAATATGACTTATTTGGTAACTATTAATGTACCTGAATTAAGCACTAGTAAAACAGTTAAAATACATTATATAGTATTTAATGTGAGACCACTATCAGTATTACTCTTTATACAAAATATAGCTGTCGCACAGTATTGGTGTCAACAATGTAAAGTCCCTTTAAAAGTTTGTGTGAAAGATTGTTCAGGTGGCTTCTATGGAAATGTTCAGTGACATTAGAGCACATGTTGCACATGGAGGGAATTAAAATTTTCATCAACAACAATTGAAGAAAAATCAAGGTAAATACTGCTTCATCAGTTAATATATTTATTCTATGTCATTTCCAAACATGCTGTAGCTTCAAGGCTGTTTTTAAAAAGCTAAAGAATTTTAAGTTAAATAAGAGTATGTTGCATACATGAAATGCTAAGTATTACAGTTTTTCTCAAATGCTAAAACACATTTCACAAACGTTTCCTCCATGTTCCCCAAAGTCTAAACACAACACCCTTTTCTAAAGCTACATAAACACAACCACATCTTCTCACTTCAAAACTCAAACTTTCACACCAAAAGAGTAGCTCGAAGCTTTCAAAAATGTAAACACTATACACATTACACACTACAGCAAAACACAATGCTCAATTTGTGAGAAGGTCCTTTGTTTCATAACTGCCAATGCATATTTTTAGAAACTTTACAGTAATGGATCTTCTTAGATCTCTGCAGATTAGCATTTAGATTTGTGAGTTTCATATGAAGAGTATAAATCTATAGTAAATTCTGCATGTACACTACTGTAACACAACTCAATGCAAAAACAGAATCTATTGCACACAACAGTACTCTTGAAAACATGATCAGGGTGTGAAGTTTTTTTATTTACTTTATTCACACCACAATCACTGTGCGGCATCATGTCGCTGAGCTGCATCGGGCCACATCACCTCATCCACATCGCAGGCTATATTGTCTCTTGCCAGGCACCGCGGGAAAAACGCCCTGGAATGGCGAATCCATCCTTGGAAGGCCTCCATTGGGATGTCAACACAGGCCAGCTCCATTGCACTTAGGAGGTTCTCTCTAGTGTATGGTTGTCTGTCATAAACCTTCCATCTCCACGATGAGAAGAACTCCTCTATAGGGTTCAGGAAAGGGGAGTAGGGTGGCAGACAGACGTTTAAAAAGTGGTTACTGTTGGTGGTGAACCACTCTCTGATTTGGTTTGTTCTGTGGAAGCGTACATTGTCCCAAATGATCACATAAATGTGATGTGCGGGCCCAGGATGGTGTTGTTGGTGGTCCAGGAGGATGTCTTTTAGCTCCTCTAGGAAGGTGAGGAGACGTTGGGTGTTGTAAGACCCAAGGACAGCATGCCGGTGGACAAGCCCCTCCAAACCCATGGCCGCACAAAGAGTAATATTACCCCCCCGTTGGCCAGGAACCTCAGTGATGGCTCTTTGGCCAATGATGTTACGGCCTCTTTGCCTTCGTTTCTGCAGGTTGAAGCCAGCCTCATCCAGGAAGAGGTACTCATGAGGTCTGGCCATCGCGTCCAACTGTAATATCCTCTGTGAAAATGTGAAAGTGCACAGGTGTTCAGAACAACAGTCAATCAGGTAGCACAGTATTGTCCAGAAGTAATGTAGGCCACTGAGCAACACAGTATGTCCACTAACTGTACTGTGAACATTGATGTATATTTACTTGCACATACTCGTAACGTAGGTCTTTGTGTCGCGCAGAGTTGCGCTCAAAGGGAACCCTATAGACCTGCTTCATCCGCATCTTTTGGCGCGGAGAACTCGGTCTATTGTGGCCAAGCTGACATCATCAATGCTCTCAAAGTTGACATTATCGGCAATGACTTTGTCTCTGATCTCCCGGAGTCTGATGAGGTTGTTCTCACGAACCATATCCACAATGAGGGTTTCTTGTGCCGCTGTAAATATGGCAACCCTCCCACCTCTATGTGGCATTCTTTCAACTCTAAAGAAATAAACATGTGTTGTCAATTGACATGTTTTATAATAGAGTAACAACTGATTTGAAACCAATAGACTACTTTCACAGGCTTGTAAAATTGTATTGTGACAAAGAAAGCAATAGAGTACAATACCTGTTGTGTTGTCTGAATGCCCTGATAATGGTGGCCACGGTGAACCTACTCAGGTTTGGACGGACTCTTAGTCCTGCTTCAGCCATTGTCATGCCATGGACAATGACATGGTCAATGACTGTTGCTCGCATCTCGTCCGTAATGATGGTGCGAGGTTGTCTTGCTCTCCCTCCTGGACCTTCTCCTCTCCCTTGTTGGCCTCCTCCTCTCCCTTGTTGGCCTCCTCCTCTCCCTTGTTGGCCTCCTCCTCTCCCTTGTTGGCCTCCTCTCCCTTGTTAGCCTCCTCCCTTGTTGGCCTCCTCCTCTCCCTTGTTGGCCTCCTCCTCTCCCTTGTTGGCCTCCTCCTCTCCCTTGTTAGCCTCCTCCTCTCCCTTGTTGGCCTCCTCCTCTCCCTTGTTGGCCTCCTCCTCTCCCTTGTTGGCCTCCTCCTCTCCCTTGTTGGCCTCCTCCTCTCCCTTGTTGGCCTCCTCCTCTCCCTTGTTGGCCTCCTCCTCTCCGTTGTTGGCCTCCTCCTCTCCCTTGTTGGCCTTCTCCTCTCCCTTGTTGGCCTCCTCCTCTCCCTTGTTGGCCTCCTCCTCTTCTTCCATGGCCTTCATCCATTGTGTTTGTTAGGAATCTTCAGCAAACTGTGCACTCTGAACTTGCTTTTATACATGTGGTCACAGCATTAGCACCAAGTGTCTTCAATTTTGAGTCGTTGTATGTAATGAATGACGCCAGGTGTGTTCATTGTGTTCAAATATTGCTGACTGTGGCAAGCATTTTGCATCACATGAGCTTTCATATGAGAATATGAGCAGAGTTCTTTTGCAACTTGTGTTTTAGCAAGGAAAAATGTGTTAAGATTTATGAGAACGGAGGATTGTGTTTTGTGAATTGTGTCTTCATGTGAAATGTGTTTATGATATTGGAAAATGATGGCTAGATTTAGTAAATGTGTTTAGACAACTGGTCATTTGGTTTAGAGGATTGGCTTTTGTGTTTTAGCATTTGAGAAAAACTGTAATATAAAAATTCAAGTTATTTAAGTTATATTTATATTCTAATAAGCGTTTACCCAGGCCAATATTATTCATTGCCGAAAGCCCGGAGGATTATCAAAGACTCCAGCCACCCGTCCCACAGTCTGCTCTCTCTGCTGCCCTCAGGAAGACGTCTCCGCAGGATCCGATCCCGCACTAGCCGACTGAGGGATAGCTTTTTCCCTCAGGCTATCAGGCTAATGAACAGCAAAAACTAATACACCCTGCAGCACACTCCCACTTTATGATATGACATGCACTGCACTTTAGCACAGTTCAACTGGATTACACGCACACACTGCACTAACACAACAATCTATCTCTCTAACACAGTTCAACTGGACTACACACACACACACACTGCACTAACACAACAATCTATCTCTCTAACACAGTTCAACTGGACTACACACACACACACACTGCACTAATACAACAACCTATCTCTCTAACACAGTACAACTGGACTACACACACACACTGCACTAACACAACAATCTATCTCTCTAACACAGTTCAACTGGACTACACACACACACACACACTGCACTAATACAACAACCTATCTCTCTAACACAGTACAACTGGACTACACACACACACTGCACTAACACAACAATCTATCTCTCTAACACAGTTCAACTGGACTACACACACATACACACTGCACTAATACAACAACCTATCTCTCTAACACAGTACAACTGGACTACACACACACTATATGTGTACATAATGTAGAATGTGTACATACGGTGTATAATGTGTATTGTTAACTGTATGTATGTCTAATAGTACACTGTGTGTACTGAGTATATGTATGTGTATTTTGCACATTGTCATCTGTATAAGTCTGTAAGTATGTACTGTCTATATGTAAATAGTTTCTGCACTGTCTGGAGCACACTCTCAAGAATTTCTCTCAACAAGGCACCTGTGCTGTGGTGAGGTGACAATAAAAGGGATTTGATTTGATATTACATTTCAGAGTGGGACAGGTGTACAGTTCAGCATTTGGTCTTTAGGGCAGTTCATTTATCTCATTGACAAATGTATAATTATTGTACAATGTGTAAAAACTGGTCAGACTAGTTACACAAATGATCGTAGACAATTCTTGAGTGGCATAAATTATTCTATTTTTAAATAACAGTTGTATATTGAGATGTGGTGGAAATAACATTTGTTCATTGCAGGTCGGAATTATTATATATATTTTTAAATATGAACAATTTGTCTTGTAATCTAAGTTTGTCCTCTTACAAATTATTTAAACGTATGAGACTGTTATGTGACTCTTGAACACGTTTTTTGATGCAGCTTCACAAGGCTAAAAGTGCCCTAGTAGAAGAAACGTCCATAACTGTACCTGAGTAAACCACATGTGTGTGTAGATGCTAATGCAGAAGTACATAAGCAGAAGAGAGAGCTGTTGGCTTCTACTCAAATCCTATACAGCTACAGTAAAACCACGTGATAATAATGACATTTATTTGTGTAGATATTTGTCTTGCCATGATGTGATTAAATAACTAAAGAAAGTATAATTAAGCCAATAGATCAAAATCCGTTTGAAACTCATGACAGCATTCATTTTACCGAGTGTAATCCCTAGCACTGACTGACAAGGAAATGACAACCTCGACAACCTATCTGACAAGTTTCATTCAACCTTTGCTCGGCTGCCATCTCAGCGATAAGCACTCCTCATGACAGCAGCGCGCGAGGATCATCATCCTCTGGATAACGCGAAAACTTCACTGAAGGGAATAAAGACCGCATCCAAGACACTAGGAAGCGAATTAACTTTACTGTGAACTCCATAGACACGCGGGGTTCTCGCTTTAATACAATATCATTTTGAATGTTGGCGTATACCGCTGTTCAAGGCTGTAGGTGATATAAAGGTACGTGTATTTATTCAAAGTATATGAACTGAACTGTGTGTTCAAAATAACACTGTTAATCTAGACATGTGTATCCGTTTTCCATATACTTTCGATTTGATTTTTTGACATAATATGGACGTTCGAATGGGAAATATGGGCGTTCCGAATTTCGAATAATTGTTTTATCTTTGTATTCCAAATTTAAAATGAGGTTTATGATTGTATTTTGTTATTTAATAATATAACAGTTTTTTTTCGCAGTTAGAAATAGGCTAAGACACAATTAACCCCATATTAAATGAGATATTGATTCTACTAAGTACTATAATTATATAATATAATAATTATAATATAGGCTAACTATAGGCTATATATATATATATATATATATATATATATATGTGTGTGTGTATATGTATATGCATAATATATATATATATATATATATATATATATATATTGTTTATTTTAGTTAGCTTTTAAAGGCTTGAAGATGGTTTCTTCCACCAATGCCTTGTGAAACCTTATGCTTTTAAACAAAGCAACTGCCAACCTATTTAAATTGCAAATTAACCTTGTTTCAAGGAACGTAGCCTAGACTAAATCCTAAAACCAGTTTGCCTGGTTTACTCTCTTCGTATTGGTCTGTTTGCTTACTAATCTACTCAGAAATAACAACATGATGAATCTCTGTAACCGGTGTGCTTTCATCCAATGCAAATAGAGAGCATAATGGTAATATTGTTAAGGCAAAGTTCATCTTTGCTCATGAGGAAACAGTCAGTTGTGTTTTAAAGAAAGGCCATGTTTCATGCTTTATCAATGACAAATCCTTTTAAACATTCATTGATTCTTCAAATGACCTCGCAGCCAGTTCCCAGTAACGTTTAGGCTTTTGAATGTTGTTCCTTTTTTATATCACTTCCACAGATAACTAAATGGGACCCTGGACCACCAAACCAGTCATAGCGGTCATTTAAAAAATATATATTTGGTCACACTTCATATTAGGTGGCCTTAACTACTATGTAAAAATAAACAGATACGTAAAATATACTTATTGTGGTCATATTGTATTTCAAAACACCTTTGCTGCTATTGAGGTGGGATATGGGTAAGGATAGGGACAGATTTAAGGTATGGGTAGGTTTAAGGGTGGGTTAAGGTTCACAGGATGGGTCAACAGTGTAATTATAAATATAATTATAATTGTAATTACATATAGGTATCTTTAAAGTGCCCCTATTATGCCTTTTTGAACATTAACTTTCATGCAATGTAGCTGTATGTGAACATAAACTATCAGCAAAGTTATGAAGCTGTGAAGTTGTGAAATCGCCCCCTTTTATGGCAAGCCATTTTGACTTTTATTCATTCTCAGGATATGAATTCTTGATATCAACAATACAATTTTTACTAGTTAAAATGTTAATTCTTGATATCAGGAATTGGATTTTTACTAGTAACAATGGCAATTGTTGATATCTGTAATTTTATTTTCACTAGTTTAATGTCACAATAAGCTGCCATTCAAATGTAATTGTTGATATCAATAATTCATTTCTTACTAGTTGAAATTACAATTTCACATACCAGAAATACAATTCCTACTAGTAAAAATGTATATTCTTGATATAAACAATTGGGTGGGTAATTTCTGATATCAACAATTAAATTGTTGATTTCAAGAATATACATTTTTACTAGTAAGAAGTGTATTTCTGATAAGTGAAATTGTAATTTCAACTAGTAAGAAATTAATTATTTAATCAACAATTGCATTTGAATGGCAGCCTACGGTGATTCTTTGAACTGCTTTGCACGAGTCGTTTACGAATCATTTAGAAATGAGGTAAAATTAAATCGATTTTTTTTGAGAAAACTAAAGTGATTTTTGACCTTGCATGTATATAAACCTGTTTTAGGAGACTCATAAAACAATATTAGCAACCTTAAAAATGGCATAATGGGGCAACTTAAATATATAAGTACAATGTAAAAACAGGTATGTACACAATAAGTGCAGTGTATCAAATTATTATTTTAAATGTATGTACATAGTAGTTAAGGCCACCTAATATAAATCGGGACAAAATATGTTTAGTAAATAAGCTTTCTTTTGAAAATTTAGAATCTGAGGGTGCAAAAAAAAATCTAAATATTGAGTAAATCATCTTTAAAGTTGTCCAAATGAAGTTCTTAGCAATGCATATTACGGATATGTATTATATTACGTATTGCTTGCATTCTGCAAGTGAACGTCGCTTTGTTGTGCCATCCCAAAGAGGCACAAAATCACTTTCACTGACTTTTTCATTAACTGTTCCCATCTGGTGGAATGACCTGCCTAACTCAATCCAGCAGCTGAATCCTTACCCAGCTTCAAAAAACGGCTAAAAACACATCTCTTCCATCTTTATTTGACCCGCTAACTCTAGCACTCTCTATTCTAAATTGATTTTATCTAATCTGTTTTCTTTTTATTTAAAAAAGCACAAACATTTGACCCTCTAACTCTATCTAGGTTTGTTTTTTTATATTCTATCTACTTGTTTCTTTTTTTTAAAGGCTACCTTGATACGTGTACTGCGTTAGGAACCATGACTTGTCGTTGAACTTGCATGTTGTTGCTCTTTTGTTGGTTTTGATTGCTTCTATTGTCCTCATTTGTAAGTCGCTTTAGATAAAAGCGTCTGCTAAATGACTAAAGCGTAAATGTAAAATATTACTAATAAAAAATCAGGCTCTGATATATTTACGGTAGAAAATTGACAAAATATACTTAATTTCCTAATGATTTTTGGCATAAAAGAAAATATGATCATTTTGACCCATACATTGTATTGTTGGCTAATTTCTACAAATATGCCCCAGCAACTTCAGACTGGTTTTGTGCTCCAGGGTCACACATTCGAGTTTTCAAATTAAAATAACTCTAAGGACATGCGGATATGTTTGTGAAGTACATCAATTGTTCATTAAAATAGCAATAAGGTTTAGTTTAAATCAACTTATGCTTTCGATAACGTGCTTTTATTAATTGCCCTCTACAAAATCTGTTATTTGAGATTCAAAGCTGTCTAAATGGTCCTTGTGGTGATGCTGCTTCACTAACCAGACCATTTGGTTATGCGTTACACAGGTACAGTAATTCCTGCAGGGGGAATATTATATTCCATGTAAACATGTTCTTGTTTAATCAAGGGAAAGTCACGAGGGTCCTGGCGTTACATGAACATGACAGGAGAAAAATTGGATATCAAATTAGTAATCTATTCTGTTCTGATTGAGTATGCTATGCTTTCAGCACAGCTCAGTATTAAACAGCTAAGTCTCAGATTCTTGGTAAAATAAACAACAACCACTGAATTTTGCATTCTTATAGAATTAATTTGAAATTGGATATTATTGACATTTGCTGATATGCAATATTTATTAATAGTAAAAATATTAATATTCTTTGACATCTATGCTTACTCTCCCTGGGTATATATGCTTTTCCCTGCACTTCTGGATGGCGATTTGCTAGTTTGAGAAGCACTATTCTGCTGCTCTAAATGACCGTGATGAATGTGTGAGCTGAATGGTTCATAATCTGCCATTAATTATTCAAACTGGGTCATGTGAATAATTGAACAATGCAGCTACTGATTACAGATAATCAAACATATTGGAAAAACAGCATTTTGAGTTACAAGTGAAGCTTATCATGTGTGTTTAATGTTGGTGGTGCAGTATTAAAGTGCCTGTGTGTCTTAACAGAAGAAGGTGTGGAATGAGATGCCATCTGAAACAAGTCTTCCTCCTAGCAGCTGGTCTTCTCATTTTGACCAGGGTCTACATCTACATGCGGAGAGAAGAATCGGGAAACCTCAACACATTCAAGGTACTTGTGCTAATAGCATGATTATTAAAATATTGAAACTTAAAGGATACCCCAACAAATAAAAACAAACTAAACAAAAACATTTCTGTTATCTTTTACACACCCATGCATTCTTCTATCAGCAGAACAGAACAGATGCGGGTAACCAGTTATGTTTACAGCTGAATTGCATTGTATGGGTTAAAAATATATTCTTTTATGTTCCACAAAAGAAAAAATATCAAACAGGTTTGGGATGAGATTAGGTTGAGTGAATATTACCAGGGTTTTCATTTTTGGATGGAGCATCCTTTTATGAATCTTAAAAATGGCTCATTGTCTTGTATTTCCTCAGACAATGTTAGTCTCAGACTGTGGCACACCACAAGATAGCCTTGTTCCGTTCATAGCATGTCAAGTTTCCTGTGCATTTGAGTCACACTGTTAATGATTTTTCTAAATCAGCATGGATCACAGCATATCTCATAACAGAATATTTCCCATTACGTTAAAAGGCAGTTTAAGAGAATAGTGACATGGAAGCACATTTCACAAAAACATATTTGTTTCCTTGTTTGGTATGAAATGATAAGGAATAGATAGCACAATATTTGAAGCATCAAGACAAAAACCATATAATCTTTTTTTTTTATTGTAACTTCCGAAAAGGTTTAATTCATGCAGTATACACGGCTATTTTTTAATAGTCGTCGGTGAAGAAAATAGGCCATTTACCCACATGATGGTGTGGTTACAACTGCAGGGACTAACTACTGAAACTAACCAGCCAAATGTTGAACTTCCTGTCATGTTTGTGGTTCTCTACACTCTCTGAAAAAACGGTACACAAGCTGTCACTGCACTGGCACCTTTTTTACCCTTAAAAGATGCATATTAATACCTAGATGGTACATTTTAGTAGCGGTTGAAGGGGAACGCCCCAGTGACAGACTGGACCTTTATATCCTTATAACTTATACAAAATATTTTTTATTCAGGGGCCACTGACCTGGATCTGGGATAAAGAGACTTGGGTGGAAGACCTTAAGGGCCATTACCTGCATTTCAATGTTTCCATTAAAGTCCTGGCAGGAGTCTTCCAGCCGTTCAAGAGTGAGTTATCTATTTACACCTACATGCATGCAGATCAGTGGTGTCAAACTCTGCTCTAACACACATACCTATAGTTTTCAAATAAGCCTGAATGACTTGGTTAGCTGATCAGCTGCGTTTACTTAATATTGAAGCTAAACTTTGCAAGGGTCTGGCCCTCCCAGAATTGAGTTTGATACCCTTGATGTAGTTGTTTTGTTTTGGTGCACCAGATCTAGACGATCAAATGTTACTTCATCATTAAAGGAATTGCAATTAAATGTGGTTCATTTTTTAATACTGCATAAATAACAACATTTATGCAAAATAATCACATTTATGTAGTGCAGCCAATAAGGGGCTTTGCCACTTTTAAACGTATTATGTATGTATGCACATGTAAACAAAATTGATGTCTTCGGTCATTGCATAGAGTTGCAAGTAGTATCAATTTGTTTTTGAGTGTGAGACTGCTTTCCATTTGATCGCCTCTGTCTGGAAACTGTGAAAATCACACACCTGTTCACAAGTTTTGTTCTCCAGTAAAAGGACATATGTATATATAAAGATATATATCGTTATCGGCGTTAACGTGCTGCGTTAACGTGAGACTCTAATCGGGCGATAAAAAAAATATCGCCGTTAATCTATTCTCAAAGTTGGGTTGGGAGCTGGGTCTATACTACGCAAGCTATGATGACTTTCACCCTGATATTTTAGCGGATGTATACCTAGCCGATTTGCACTGTAGGGGCGAGCGAGTCTTGAACTAGAGGCTGGCATTTTTTCGAATCCCGGGATGGGAAACAAAATCGCTACAAATCACGTGATTGGGACGGGAGAGGAAAATATTTAATTGGGAGTGGGCGGACCGAATAGTAATGATACCCAACTTTACACACAAATATACCTTTTATATAAATAAACTATAAACTGTATATTTTAATTCTGAACTCAATTCTAGTTGCCCTGTCTCTTTATGCTCTCCTCCTGTTTGCTTTGGTGTGGCTGGCTAAGTGAATGACGCAGTCCGTGATGGACAGATTGTTAACGGCTGGTCTATGTGGTAATACACTCGGGCAGGACATCCAAACGCTCACCTATCATTCATCAACCTCAAATATGGCTTTTCCTCTGAAAGATGTATGTAGTAGCAACTTTACATGGCCGCTCAATATGATGTTAACCTAGAGAAATGTACGCTATTGAAGTGTTTGTGTGGAAGCGCGTTTGCTGCAGGACAGGCTCCGGTGCGCTCACTTGCCCTTAAAATCACCGTCATGTTTGGTCATACAGATAAAAGTAGCCTAATACATCTTTCAAATCTGTAAAGACTCTACGTTTATTTGTGTGCACTCAGAATAACAACGAAACGTTGCGCTTTTAAGCAAACAGGATGCGCTTTAGGTCTCATGTGAACTTGAGCGAGAAACTTCGAAACTTTAAAAAAATATATCTATAGAGAGTGAAATGTCTAAAAAATAAAAATAGAAGACGTGTGTGTTAGCATGGATGATTTACATGAAATTTAATCTGTGCAACACTGTGCATAAGATGGCTTTCAGTTCAATATAATAACAAAAAACGACATTTTGGGTTTTTATTCAACTAATAAGGTGGGCACGCTGTGATCTGTACTATATTTTTACTGTAACTGACAGATTTCGGCGAAAAAAAAAAACAACAACACGGGAGTGGGAGGGAATGGGAGTCATTCTTCCGGGAGTGGACGGGACGGGATTTTCCCCCAGTTTTTTCGTGGGATTGGGACGGGAAGAGATTAATTTTTGTGAGAGTGGGATGGGAGAGGTTTGAGAATTCACTCCCGTGTCACCCTCTACTCTAGTCTTCAGCTCCACCCTGGTTCCCTGCTTCGCCCTTGTCTCCAGCTCCATCCTGGCTCCCTGCTCTGCCCTGGTCTTCAGCTCCACCCTGGTTCCCTGCTTCACCTTTGTCTCCAGCTCCACCGGCTTCTCCCTGGTCTTCAGCTCCACTGGCTCAGCCCTAGTTTTCAGCTCCTCCCTGGTCTCCAGCTCCACTGGCTCAGCCCTAGTTTTTAGCTTCGCCCTGGTCTCCAGCTCCACCCTGCTATCCAGCTCCACTGGCTCAGCCCTAGTTTTCAGCTCTGCCCCGGTCTCCAGCTCCGCCCTGATTTTCCTCAAGTCTCCTTGGGTCCCCATTCTGCCTGTTCCGTCCTGGCCTCCTGCTATACCTTGGTTCCCTGGCCCTTTTGCCATAGGCCTGGCACTGCGTCTCTTCCACAGAACGTCTCCTGGACTTTTGTTTTGGGTTTATTTTGTTTGGTCTGGAGCTTCTGGAATCTGCTCCTTGGGGAGCATGTAACATGTTCCCTGTGTTTTCTTGTGTTGGACTTTTATGTAGAAATTGTGTTTCCAGTGTCAGCTTTTGTAGTCACTTGTGGTCCTTTTGTTTATTGGTTCCTCGATTATCTCCCCAGGTCTCTCGTTATCTTGTAAAATGTTTAACCCCCTGTGTATAGACCTTGTTGTTCCTGTATGTTTATGTTATCTTTTCCCCTGTGTTCCCGGTTGTCTCTCTCTCTCTCTCTCTCTCTCTCTCTCTCTCTCTCTCTCTCTCTCTCTCTCTCTCTCTCTCTCTCTCTCTCTCTCTCTCTCTCTCTCTCTCTCTGAAAAATAAGGCAACATCTTGAATACAAATTTGTCTCAATGAAATGAAAACCCAATGAAACCCATAAAACGACTGTATATTCACATCCCTGTTGTTTCATGATTTTTTCAGAGTACCTGACGGTGGGCCTCTCGTCTGTGAAGAGGAAAAAGGGCAGTTATCTTCAGGACACTCTTCGGTCAATCTTCTCTGCCTCCTCAGAGGAAGAGCTGGATCAAATGTTCGTCGTTGTCCTTCTTGCTGACTTTGATGTGAGCTGGATTCAGCAGACATTAGAGAAGATTACAGATGAATTCCACACGCGGCTGTCCAAGGGTCAACTTCTGGTCATCCACGCCAACGAAGACAACTATCCTCCCCTCACAGGACTAAAGAGGAACTTCAACGACGCTCCTGACCGTGTGTCCTTCCGTTCGAAGCAAAACGTGGACTACTCCTATTTGCTCTATTTTAGCAGTGATCTCTCCCAATACTATATCATGCTGGAGGATGACGTGAGCTGTTCAAAGAACTTTTTCACCAGCATGCGTGAGCACATCGGTTCTGTGGGCAACTCGAAGTGGGTCACAATGGAATTCTCCAAGTTAGGCTACATCGGAAAACTCTATCAATCCAGAGATCTGCCCATTCTAGCCCGATTCCTTTATAATTTCTACCAAGAGATGCCCTGCGACTTTCTGCTGTCGCATTTTCACAGATTGTTGATGCAGGAAAAAGTCATTCGTTTCCGCCCATCTCTGTTTCAGCACACGGGGACTTACTCGTCATTTAAGGGAAGTTCAATCACCTAAAGGATGAAGACTTTGTTGAAGAAGTTGCCAATAACCCTCAAGCAGACATTAGCACAAATATTGAAACCTTTCAGACCAATACTGTCGACAAAGCTTACAGCCAAGGCTTAGAGTATTTCTGGGGTGTATCCCCTATCGGCACAGAAAACTACATTTTAGTGGCCTTTCATGTACCTGTTCTTATCTCCCGTGTCCAAATAGTAACAGGATTGGATGGGAAAGATGAGCTGGTCTATGCTGATGTGGAACTTGGAAAAACGCTGGTCAAAAAGGAGTCGGTGGTGGAGTGCTCCGGATTTGACAAGCTAGGTTCTCTTCAGCAAGGCCAGTTCAATGAACCGGCTGTTCAGAAACTTGTGCCGGCAACCGTGGCATGTTTACGAATCCGAGTCACGGCAGCCCAAATGACCTGGGTCGTCGTACGCAAGATCCAGGTCTGGACTGTTCAAGCTGACCAAACCAGATGAAATCTTTCTGCAGTGCATTTCTCATCACTTACAAAGGTTTGAATCTTTATAATAGACACTTGCTTGGTTATCTGTACGTGATGGAATGATGTCGTTTCACTGCATAAAATTATTTTATAAATATTCTTAAAACAAGATATATTTACTTAGGCATACTATATTTTCTTTAGAAAAGTATATTTTAGGAAACTAAATTACATTAAGTTTTCTGTTTCCATAATAAAATATTTAGTTGTTAATAATATAAATAAAATAAAATACATTTATTAAACTTACTTAACTTAAAAAGAACTTTTAACAATACTTATAAAAATAAATAAATAAAATAAATAAAAACCTTTGGTAATTTGTTTCAAGGTTTCCTGAGATGATACATATCAAATTTGATACAATTAGGGTTGTAGTAAGGGTAAAAAAAATCAGATTAATTATTTTATTTAGATATTTTCTGTTTTAATTTTAGGTAAAGGTTTAGTGTTTTTGTTGGGTGTTTTTATTAATATGTCTGTATAATTATTTTATCACAATTTAGTTTGAAAACTTATTTTGGTTTATGTTTATTTTGTTTTAATTAATTATTATAATTTTTTATGGTTTAATGGTTAACGTTAGGAACCTTAATTTGAACTCCTAAAAAGTATGAGGCTTCATTTTTTTTTCAATAAAAGATGACCTGGATGTTGTGTAGATGAGTGGCAAAAGAGGATACCAAGATTCAAAGATTCATTTTACAGTCAAACTACAGTATTTAGATTTACAAGACTTGAAAAAAATAAGGGATGTTTGTAAATTCCGCCCCCTGGGGGTGATGATTTTGAAATACAACTCCCTAGTTCCTTCACTCCTAGTGCTGATACTGGTTTACATTCAACGGACACACACACACACACACACACACACACACACACACACACACTCTTAAATTAACTTAAGTTTGCTCAGTTAACTTCATAGATTTTATACCAAAGTGTCATGTTGAATTTCCTGTGTTTCTGACAATCACATCAGCATGTGTGATTTACTGATCCTCTCATGCGTGGTATTAACCCTTGTTGAGCGCAATATGTTCTCTCTCCCTCAGGGACAGACTGAGAAAGAGCATCAGAGATAACTGAACAGCTCACCATCACAAACTGATATCTTCACTATGACTATGAGTTTAATCTCTGTCAGTTAATCTTTTTTATTACAGTCTTTTTTAACTGCTTACACACATTTTCTAAACTTTACCTCTTTTTTCTAAACTTACACAAATCCAAGAATTGCACACGCAAAATGCAAAATGCCTCACATTTCTTGCAAAATGACACACTGCATTCAAAATATCACAAACGCATCTCAAAAGCAAACATCTGTCTTACGTTGCAAACACTTTTGTCATAATATATTTTTTGATATGTCATATACACGGTAATTCAAAACCTAAAGCTCTTCTTTCATGAGCTCCTGTGGACATTTCTGTACAAGATCGAATGTAATTGTCAGAGAGATTTGTAAAAATTCACAGTAAACACGAAAGCAAGATTAAAACCAAACAATTATTTTTTCTACTGTAAGCATTTGTGGTTGTGAAAACAGTACTAGAGAAAAGAAAAGAAATGCAACAATGTGCAGTTGGACGGAATCCAAACATAATTTGGAAAAAAGTGCTTATTCCAAAGGAATTGTGTGGGAGTGTGAGTGTGTGCCATAAACTGTAACATAATACATACTATTTTATACAATATAGTCAGAATGTCTTCTTAAATTGAGCTGTGCTGTTGTACAGTATGATAACCCACCAGACTGTAACCAATTATGCAGTGCACTACAGTAAATGAATGCATGGGGGCTAAAATTCCTGTCTCCTGTGGCTCAGTGGTAGAGCATTGCATTAGCAGCGCAAAAGGTTGTGGGTTCAATTCCCAGGGAACACACATACTGATAAAACAATGTATAACCTGAATGCCTTGTTACATTGTATAGCCTGAATGCCTTGTTGCATTCAAAAGTGGTTTATCCAAAACCACTTTTGGATAAAAGCATCTGCTAAATGAATAAAAATGTATAATATGTATAGTATATATGTTATGCATTTCTAAAGGTTCAAATTATAACCGCCACTGTAAATCGACTCTCTCATTGTTAGACCATGGTTGATCACATGATCAATGATAGAAGCCCTAATCTCATCAGAGACCACTCTTCTTGTTCCCGGTCTTTGTCCTCCTCCTCTTCCCTGTCCGACTCGTCCTCTTCCTCCTCTTCCTCCCATTTCTCCCCTCGAAATCTGCCTCGTCCTTTGGCTCTCCCTCCAACTCCCCTTACTCTGTCTGCATTGTTCAAAACCTATAACTTGACCGTTGGCCTATTTATAGGCCTAATCTAAAGCCATGATTGGTTGGTGTTAAGTAAAGCAATGAGTGTTTGCACATGTGTATGTGTGAGGCGCTGATCAATTAGTGTGCCATTTTGATTGGTTGTGTTTGAAAAAGGAAATCAAGATACTTTCTGTTAGATATTCGTGTGTTACGCAGAAAATTATGTGTTGTGTTTTGCAAAAAAATGTTTTATGAAATTGAAAACGGAGTCAAAGGCCAAAAATTAGCGTATGGTTTTGCAGATTCGGTGTGTGGTTCTGGTGTTTGAGTGTCAGGTTTCAGAAATTGTGTGAAAAGTTAAGATTTTGTGTGTAAGCAGTTGAGAAAAAATGTATTAAATTGTAATATTTTTCCATAATTTTGCTAAACTGTTTACACTACTGTTGTCGATGACAGCCAATTAAACTAGTTTCATGTTTCTCATGCACTCTATGAGTGTCTCATGTCGTTATTGCTAAATAAACCACTTCAGGATGCTACTCCACATTGCATTATCTATAATTTGATATAATGACTTGCTAACTGTCCTGGGTTGTCTTTATGAAATGTATATCTCTGAATGTACACTAATCTAAAACCACTAGTGAAAAGCTTCTATTTAAAAAGAGATTAACTTTTTTTTCTACAAGGCTGCATTAAATTGATGAAAAGTGACAGTAAGGACATTTAAAATGTTACAATATCAAATGTTTCTTTTGAACTTTATCAACTTTAGCAAAGAATCCCACAAAAAATGTATCATGATTTCCACAAACATATTAAGCAGCACAACTGTTTTTAATATTTATAAAGAACCATTATTATTAATTAAGTACCAATAATAATGGAGCCAAATATCAGCATATTATACCGATTTCTGAAGGATCATGTGACACCGATGACTGGAGTAATGATGCTGAAAATTCAGCTTTAATGAATAATTTACATTTGACAAAATATTACAACAGAAAATAGATATTTTAATGTGTACTAAAAACATTTCCAATTTTTTTTACTGTATTTTTGATCAAATAAATACAGCCATGGTGTGCAGAACATACTTCTTTAAACATCTTCATTATTCCAAACCGTTATCTGCCAGTGTGTATCATATGCAGTGGTATATGTATTTTATATATTGAATCTGCACATTCTCCGTTGACCTCTGACCTGGCTCGGCTGGCTGACCGCTCTCAGACGAGATGGCTGAGGAGGAGACATCATAAAACATAGGGATGGGTCATGTATCCTCGTGACCTAGTTTTCCCCGGAGGGACCAGCGTGTATCACGTTGCCCTCTAGCGTTAACTTCCACGTCTCTAGATCAACGTGACCAGGTCGACTTGTTGGCAGGATACTGATTGCACAACCGTATATTGTCCTCCTGGCATCCTCCGAGCGCCACAGAGAATCTATTAGTTATAAAGGGCTCAAATTACATCCTAATTATATAAACTCTGCTAACCCCGACACTGTAATTATTGAGGCTGACAGTGCACTAAACATAGACTGATTCAGTGACAGTCAATGCTGTGGTCGAGACAAACACACGCCTGACCCCACGCCGAGGCGCTGTCATATTCACCTCAGCAATTCAACTGTGTGCCTTTGGTCGTTTTGAGCATCAGTTTGAAGGTTTCTTTGAAGTGAAGTTGAATATGTTTATTAAAACTGATTGATAGAGAGATGTATGGATGTGAGACTGAACTAGTATAATGTAAATAGTTAAGATAATTGTATTAGGGCTATCGTATTCATATTTTCATTTTACTGCCTGGTTGTTTTTTGTCTGCTATGTATAAACTGCACGTTGTTTTGACAGGTAATATAAAAATGTGATTCATGTAGTCATGCAGATTTTATTCAAGTCAGAAATATTATAGGAATATATCTTTAAACTAACAGGCTGATTAATATTTAATATGAATCAACCTGAAAACATACACAAATATATTTAAGGGTAAAAACAGGTAGAAATAGTAATAATAATAATATAAGCAAAATTGCACTTTTAATATCATACATCACCCTATTATTTTACCTTAAGATATTTTTTTTTTCTCTGATCTAATTCAAACCAGAAGTTTTTACAATTTATATTTTTCATAAATAAGGCTTTTTAGCTGTTAAAATGAAATGATTTTTTATTTGACTTTCTTTTACTGTTTATTTATCTTTTCATATGTATTGCTTTTACCCAAACAGAGTGACTTTTCAAAAAAAGACACTATTTATTCTAATTCAATTCTTAAATGTAAGCCACACAAACCTAAATGTATTTGTGTATGTCTTAAGATTTTAAAAGATATCTGAGAATAATTCAACATGGCACTGTGTGTGTCATACACTTTACATGTAATGTGAGTCATAAAAAGAACTATGTAATGACATTCATACACGTTTATTATTCTCCTATACATGGCCCATCGTTTTCTGATATAAATCACAAGCATAAAATGATTCCTTCTGGTTTTATCAGTCTGATCTGTTTTCGTTCAGGCGTCATGATGAATTATGCAATGAAAACATATACAGATCTGATGACAGGAGAACCAGAATTCAATAGTTCATTAAGCACTTTTTTCTTGTAAAATTATATTATCTTTATAAAAACTTGAATTAATAACCTTAACAAACATTTAAACGTTATATAATACTTCTTGAATGTACATCCCAAAATACAGTAAAATTGCATTTATTGGAACTTATAGGTAAGCTAATGTAGTCAGGTGCATTATCTCATATAATTAAACAAAGGTTTTTTTTTTTTTTTTTTTTTATAAACCCAGTTCATTAAAATCCTGAAGCACATTTTTAGGCTGTATACACTGTTGATCATATGTTGTGTTGAGTGACTGAGCTCTTCTTGATGTTGTGTTTGAGCATGAGCGAGGTTTGGAAGCATGCCGTGGCAGCACATGTCCCAGCGGCCGAGAGCCAAGCATTAGCGGGGATTAGACACTGTCCAGGTGAACCACGCAACACGTGAAACACACAAAGCAGAACTGGGACATGGCCAGAAATGACTGTGATAATCAAACAAAACAGTTGATACAGACAGAAAACAGTCTGCATGGGAAGCTCGCAAACACCCAAAGTCAAATGTGCACAAGTCAAGTGAATGAAAAAAAGCTATTGCCTCCTGATTTGAAAGCTATATATGATTATCAGATTCAATCATAGTTTGACTTAGATTAAAGCAGTATTATAGAATCAAATCAGTTTGTTTAGCTCAGTCATTTTTACCAGACAAAACATGTTTTACAGTGCAATGCCCCATAATGTAAACAAAGAATAAACAAATTAATTTAATATATGTTATTTGTTAATATTGTCTTGTTCATATTCTTTAGTGTTATTTTAATATACAAAAACGTATGCCTTTACTATTCTAGTATATAGATTTCTGAACATTTGCTTCATGTAATTTAATTCTAATAATTATTGCCATAGAAATGTGGTGAGAAATTGACATAGAAAATAACACATGGAAATATATTAATACATGATGTTGAAGCATCTCTCTCTCTCTCTCTCTCTCTCTCTCTCTATATATATATATATATATATATATATATATATTCAGCTTTTCATAGAATTAATAGAAACTGCAAGTTGTTTATATTTTATATATATTATATTTTCAGTGATTCCTAGCTAACGTTTAGAAATTGCATTGAAATTTATATGTTTATGTTAAGCATAATATATAGATATTCTAAGCCTGTTTTGATGTTGAAATTGTAATAATTATTTGCAATATGTAATCAAACTGTAAAAATACAATTTATTCTTAAATGCAATGTCACATTTGTCATATAATAAAATGTGAGATGTATTCCTTGATTTTCATTGGCAGGCTAATACTAGTTTGAAATGATAAATAGCGATGCATAATGATCAGTTCCACTAAACTCTTGCTGTTACATCAAGAGGTGTAGTAACGGGGCCGCGCGGAGCCATTGGGTCCTGGTGTCACGTTGATGTCCAGTCTGAAGACCCTCCCTCCCTGCACCGTAAGATAAGAGGCACACAGATCGTTTGAGATTAGTGTGAGTCTGAACGCACACAAGGGACTCTGACTTCTCTCAGCAGCATTGATCAGGACACCAGAGAAGATGAGGATGTTCTTTTGCAGTCTGCTTGTTGTGTTGGGAGGAGATGTTCTCCTGGCCTGCTCTCTGAAGAACTACACGCTGTACGTGGAGAGACACGAGTGCGGGCACTGCATGGCCATCAACACCACCATGTGCAGCGGAATGTGCTTCACACAGGTGAGAGCCGGACAGCTTTCTTAGATGCGTGTCCAGTAATTCTGACAGAAAACTGTCCAGGTAAAAACCACAGAGAAGCAGGGTTCACGAGGAATGCTATTTTCGGTTTTATTTTGAGCAAAGTGCGGTGGGGCATCTGATTATGAATATTAAGAAATTATATTGAATACAATACTGCAAGCTATTTAATCATGAAAAATGACCAATGTCTTATTTAAATGAAAATACTTTGAGTATAATTGTTGTAGCTTGTGCTTTGTGCTTTGTGTGTGTGTGTGTGTGTGTCTGTGTGTGTGTGTGTGTGAGAGAGAGAGAAAGAAAAGAGAGACAAAGATATATATATATATGAGAGATAAAGTGAATCATAAAATGAGACAATAGTATTCATAAATGACTTGTTTTGAGGCATAAAACAAACATGAAATACCAAAAAGAAGAAGAGTTATCTTTCATTAGCCATTTTATAGCCTATTATGTCCATATTGTTTATGAATCAAAATATCAGAAGATGACATGTGAAATCAGATAATAATATCACATGCAATCTTCATTTATACATACAGTCTTCATCATACTGTGCATAGTAGTATTTTGAGTTCATGATTTTATTATCTTGGATTTTTTTTCAAGGCATGTTATGGTGAGAAATCAATATAATTAGAAATATACACTGTATATATTACTACACAATAAACAATAATTAGTAAAGAGTATAAATACATAAACAGTATTTAGTCAAATACTATTTAGCTTTATATTCGATGAAGTATTTTATATGTGAATATCATATATTTGAAAGCTATGTTGTGTATGTGACAGGACACAAACGTGCAAGGATTTGTGGGCAAGCGTTACCTGATCCAGAGAGGATGCATGCACCGTTCCCTGGTCTATCATTCTGCTGAGATGCCCGGCTGTCCCGTCCACATCGACCCGCTCTTCTTTTATCCGGTGGCACGCCGGTGCCGCTGCACAAAATGCAACACGACCAAGAACGAGTGTGTGTACAATCCCAAACACACTCCCAGCAAGTGCTCCGAGCAGCTGCGTGCCGTCTGAAGATTTCCTTCTGATCCACCTTTGTTTTCCTCTTTGTGTTTTATTAGAAAGCGTTTCTGAATTCAATATGGTTGGTTTTGTATCTATGTTATAATATAGCTTATACACACACACACACATACAAAAGTCCGCTGTAATGTCTTGCGGATGAGAGACGGTCTTTGTTGTGGTTCTCCTGTCTGTATCGTTTTCACTATACATGTCTGCATTAAGTCTCATTTACCGTAACTCATAATATCATTCACTACTTTTATTTATTTATTTATTTTACAAGGAAAGGCTTCCTTTTTATTAGACAGAGAAAAAAATACGATTACCAGAGCACCGAAAGTATATCTACAAATATAAATCTCCACAATAACAATAAAACATTCTTACCTTTGATCTTTAATGTATGAGAGAAAAATATCTTTTTAGGTCACATCAAAGAGGCTTGTAGAATATATTTACATATAAATTGCACATTTTGTCGATTATGTGTGTTTGCACGTTTTTCAGAAACAAAATAGGACAATTTGGCAAAAAATTTTAGTTGAAACTGTTACTAATTGATGATGATGACTTACACGTTTTATTATGACATCAGCAATGTGTATACATAATGTTGTGAAAACTGAAAAATAAACATTTATGATCAAATTTGGTCTGACTTTGCCATATTATGAAAATTGCATGTACATTTGGGTTTTCTGAAACAAAATGAGTTTTAATTCATAACTATCACAATCTGTTTTGACAATATGTATATAATTCAGTCGGCTATAGTTAAAAAGCAGAACAGATACAAATCTCTATCTATTATATGGTCATATTATAGTTTCTCAGTGAAACGGATTGAAGGAAGGACTTGAGACAGTGGATACCCTCCCCCCCCCCCAAATAAATACAATCTAGAACTGTTTAACATCCTCTTTCAGGACGTATCAAGGTTAGTCTTAAGTAACAGCTTTTTTGAGCCACATTAAAGGTTCTTTGGTGAAATAATTGAAAGAGTGGAGCAAACAAGGCGTATAGTGAACAGTGGGATAACAAACCGCAGCCATTTTGTGCGAAATCACATTTAGCTTTTAGCTATTTTTTCAAATGTATTACTGTCCTTTTAAGAAGTTTTCATACATTTTTTACGTGTAATTTAATGTTCTTTAGTTGTCCAACTTGCCATGTTGCCATGTTGTTTCAACCAATGTGATTTTTGATTTAGCTATACAAACAAAGTATATCATACAATTTAACATAATATAATTTGGTTAAATAAATTATATTTCAGTCAACATTTCTAAAAGTCTTGTGCATGCACTATAGCCTACATTTTATTGAATGTATGTTTTCACTAATATGAATGTTTAGTGTAACAGCCCTATTTTACCCACAATCAGACATTTCACATTTTAGCCTACTTAACATGATGCAAGTATCTTTACAAATAAAACTACATGAATCTCTAATATATACATTAAAGAGAGAGTGATGGAGAGTCAAACGCTGTCATTTAAATCTACAATGTATTATATTGACTTTCATTTCTAGTGGTTTATGGAATATTTATTATCGGTGTATCTATAATTCGATTAAGAAAGATTAAATTGGTTAAAGTGTCTTGATGAAGGGCACAATGATATTTGATTCTAGAAGAGAATCGATATATAGTACATCAGTGGCCACCCAGGAACAGTAACCTTCTATTTAGATCAGTGCTGTTTATATTTATATTATACTATTATATTACCATTTATAAAACAATGTACCTGTTTCTGTTTCAAATATGATAACTGTTCCTTTATGGTTTTACTACAAGTAACAGAAACAGTGCTTCACAAGGCCACGACAAAAACCACAATCATAATCAAGTGAACTATTAAAATCATTGTTTTATGTAAATCACATAAATGAAAGTTAAAGCTTTAAAATAAATTATTGCACAATAAATATCATATGTTAACATTTTAATGTTTCTGCTCAATAAAAGATGAAGTATATACAATAGAATATAAAGCATCATTAACATGTGACTTCTCACATACTGCTTGGTAAAAGGTTTTGAATCAGTGAAGCAGATATATATATTTTTTAAGTAGTAAATTCGTAAAGAAAATAATAATTCAGAGTCATTCGTGTAGAACACGAATTCTATTCAAGTGAGAGCCTGTTTAGGAAGAAATCCAACATTCTTTAAAAACATTACATTTAAAAAATGTCCCTTTTTCCCAAAGCCTTCATCTAAAACGTATTAATGCATTTAAATGTGCTCATCTAAAATCTCTAATCACACATACAAGTGTGCATGCAGTAGTGTGTCTCATTGCATGCTTACTGTAAGAAGATCCTGCTCCTCTGATTGTCTGTGCAGTCAGTCACAGTGGAGACATATGTTGAGGGAGTACACGACCGGTGCTGCCTGAGGCTTCTGGGAGGGGTTACCATATAATAACCCCTCTCTGCTGCTTTGCACAGTGATTGCGCCTCTGTCTACCTCAGTCATCAGACCAAACCACAAACCTCTCACCATGGCTCAACAACCAATCAGGTATGAACCAGAACCACTGTTCGTTGTGTGTTGTAGTCAATTAAAACCCCTTTGATGCTGCTGTATTGTTGATCAGTTTAACTCTTATACACACTGGGACTGTGGTATATTGACTGGGAAGTGTTGCAGTTAAATGAATGTGTCAACTTGATATTGCCTTGCCTATTTTGACCTTTTCTTCTATAAATTAAAAGCAATGCCTTTATTTTGTATCACTGTTAAATGGAGGGACTGGATAGCAATTAATTAATTCATTTGGAATACAACAATGATGATTTTTTGAGTTATTGATTCATACATTTGCTCTCTTATGTGTCTCCCAAGCCTCCCTGCCAAACTCATAAATGGTGGAGTTGCTGGACTGGTGGGTGTTACCTGTGTGTTTCCTATAGATCTTGCCAAGACAAGACTCCAGAACCAAAGAGGAAGCCAAAGGGTTTACAAAAACATGTATGTGTGCATTCCACATTTGTAAAATTGAGTTGATGTTAATTTAAATGAAAAGCAAAAAGACTCATTTAAACCCTTCACTGAACACTTGCAAGTTCAGTTAACCATAAACAAGACAGCATTTTCTTAGATAGAGAGTTCATGGGAGTAAGTGAGATAATGACCCTGAAGATACACTCACATTTACTGTTGCTCGGTGAAATTTTACAGAAAAAATACAGTCCTTTCAATGGGAATCTGCATGTTCGGGTGAAGGAGAATAAGTTTTCCACATAGATTTCGCTTATGATCAAGTTGGTCATGTGAATTTTCCACTCTGACCAACAGAAAGCTTTGGTTTGAAAGTGACTTCTGTGTGAGCTGCACTTGATGCATTGCTACACTATTGACAATAGACCATGTGTGTTGAGACTGTAAGTACATCTGGACTAAGCCAGTTTCAATTCAGTTCAGTATGTGGAACATTTGATTCTTTACAAATTGTAGATACTTCAGTGTTCATTTCAGAATGTTTGATCATTTGAAGTTGAAGAACAGGTCACAATTCTTGTCCAATACAAGAAATGTAGGTTAAAAATGTGGGGTTCAATAGTGTGAGACCTCATTGAAAATCTGAGAAACAAAATCCAATTTAAACCTCAAAACATGACACAGATGCACTTTGAGTGACCTGAGTTCCTTTCCTGATCTAGTTTCCACAAAAACCACTAACTAAAAAAAATTAACTCACTAATTAAATAAGTGGATGTGTGTACAAAGGAATTCACATGGACAGTCTTCCAATTATTTAAAAGTCAACCAATGCATTTATAAATATTCATGCAATTTATATAAATGCATGTTGAAATAAAAATAACAACTCTTCAGTAACACTTTATTTTAAGGTGTCCTTGTTACACGTTACATGTACTTACTATTATAATAACAGCAACAAATTATAAATAATTACATGCAAGTAACCTAAGCCAAACCATAATCCTAAACCTAACCATATAGTAAGTACATGGAGTTAATTAATATTACTATTAATATTGTAATATTGTAAAAAGGACACCTTAAAATAAAGTGTAACCAACTCTTCTTCAAATAACTCCACTTAAGGACACTGCTTGAACCATCCTCAATTGTTAAATAAATAAGGCAAATGATTTAGATGTTGTTCATGTCTGATCCGTTTCGTATTCACAGCGCAGATGGTTGGATGCAACCAATTATAGACGGTAGAAGGCACAAGGCAATGTCAGTGGATCTTCTGAGTCTTTACTTGGCTACATGTGTGAAATAAGCAGGAAACTCTACACCATAAGATCCAGCTTGAGAATGAGAAGATTTGGATCCATCATGCCAGAGAATACCGGGCTGTACCGTTATCAGTGGGGCTTCAGATGAGCCTGGCTACAGCATAACAGAAACCCGATCATCGGTGTTAGCGTGAGTTCAAACGCAAGAAAAGCAGAGCTGGGAATATATGTGTTAGTGTGCCTTTCCTGAAGTGGAAAGGACATAGAACAATTCAGAACGGAAGCAAGACTTAAAGGTACAGTTCAGCTTAAAATCACCCTAGAGTTGTTCCAAATCTGTATGAGCTCCTTTCAACTGTTCAACAAAGAACGAATATATTTTGAAGAATGTTGGTAACCTTATAGTTAACAGTAGCCATTGACTTCCATAGTATTTCTCTCCATATTTTGGAAGCCAAGGGCTATTGTCAAATGTTTGGTTACAACATTCTTCAAAATACATTTTTTTTGTGTTCAAAGGAACTCATACATCTGTGGGTCTTCTTCTCACCCTTTCCAGTGGCCATGGGTTTGCCACAGAACCCCAGGCATCACATTACACAATATTTTTTCTGACATGGCCATGCAGCAACAGCCTGGAATAGCATCAATACATAAATCTGCAAACTCTCGCAGAAAGAGCTGATCTGTGTGCACTAGAACTGACTTTAGCACTAGAACTGACTTTAAATCTAAATTATTTTAATAATCGCATTTGGAAGATCCAGCTCTGCACCCAACCAGCAAGCATTAAGTAAAGACAATCCAGAAATTTGATAGAGTTTAAACAACTAGGCTGGACTAACCATTGGTTGGTTGAGGTGTACAGGATTATGAAAGTTTTTTTGGCTCCTGAGTGGCAGAATAACACCCTGAGCTTGGTTGGAATATTACTGTTGTATATGCAAGTCCAGCAAAGGTTAAGTGTCAACGGTGAAAGGTCATGTCCAGGTGAGGAAGACTGTGTTAGATCACCTCCCTACTGTTTCGGATTGCACAGCATAAGACCATACTGAAGATCATGCCAATAATCTGTAAAAAGAGTAGATGTTATGCATTATAATTGATCCTTTTTGCTTCCTTTTTATTCCACAATTATTTATTCCATGATAAATAATTGTGGATTCAATTCCACAGTTATTATTATTACAACCTGAATTCCGGAAATGTTGGGACATTTTTTAAATTGGAAGAAAATGAAAACTAAAATACATTGAAATCACATGAGTCAATATTTTATTCACAATAAAACAGAGAACATAAAGGTTTAAACAGAGAAATGTGACACTTTTATCCACTAAATGAGCTCATTTCAAATTTCAAAAAAGTTGGCACGGGGGCAACAAAGGGCTGAAAAAGCAAGACATTTGGAACATATTCAGCTGGGAGAACATCTAGCAACTAATTAAGTTAACTGACATCAGGTCTGTAACATGATCAAATATAAAAGGTGTCTTAGAGAGGCCGAGTCCCTCAGAAGTATAGATGGCCAGAGGTTCTCCAATCTGTGAAAGAGTGCGTACAAGATTGTGGAATACTTGAAAAACAACGTTCCTCAACTTCAAATTGCAAAGGCTTTGCAAATCTCATCATCTACAATGCATAACATCAGCAAAAGATGCAGAGAAACTGGATACATCTCTGCATAAGGGACAAGGCCGAAGACCTTTGTTGGATGCCCGTGGTCTTCAGGCCCTCAGACGACACTGCATCACTCATCAGCATGATTCTGTCATTGACATTACTAAATGGGCTCAGGAATACTTTCAGAAACCACTGTTGGTAAACACAATCCGCCGTGCCATCTGCATCATGCAAAAAGGAAGCCATATGTGAACATGGTCCAGAAGTACCGTCGTGTCATGTGGGTCAAGGCTCATTGAGTCCAAATTTGACATTCTTGTTGGAAATCACGGACACTGTGTCCTCTGGGCTAAAGAGGAGGGAGACCTATCAGCGTGTTATCAGCATTCAGTTCACAAGACAGCATCTCTGATGGTATGGGGGTGCATAAGTGTATACGGTATGGGCAGCTAGCATGTTTTGGAAGGCACTATGAATGCTGAAAGGTATATAAAGGTTTTAGAGCAACATATGCTCCCCTCCAGACGACGTGTATTTCAGCAGAACAATGCAAAACCACATACTGCTGCTGTTACAACAGCATGGCTTTGTAGTAGAAGAGTCCGGATGCTGAATTGTCTGCCTGCATTCTAGATCTTTTACCTATAGAGAACATTTGGCGCATTTTTTAACTAAAAATACTTCAAAGATGACCAAGAACTCTTCACCAACTGGAAACCTGTATCAGGCAAGAATGGGACCAAATTCCAACAACAAAACACCAGAAACTCATAACCTTGATGCCCAGACCTCTTCAAACTGTTTTGAAAAGAAGAGGTGATGCTACACCATGGTAAACTTAACCCCCTTTCTAACAATTTTGAGACCTGTAGCAGGTATCAAATTTAAAATGAAAAGTGTTCATTTGTTATGTTCTCTATGTTCTATTGTGAATAAAATATTGGCTCATGTGATTTGAAAGTCTTTTAGTTTTCATTTAATTCAAATAAAAAAATGCCCCAACATTTCTGGAATTCGGGTTGCATTATTATTAAAATATGCAACACCATTTGGGATCAGTAAGAATCTTTTGTAAAAAAAAATCATACTTTTTTTCTCCAGCAAGGTGACAATAAAAGTGATAATAAAGGTGATAACAAAAGTGATAATAAAGACATTTATAATGTAACAAACTAATTATTTTTTAAAATAAATGCTGTTCTTTTAAATTTCATCAGAGAATACAGAAAAGAATGTTTCATGATTTTTTTTGTTACTAAAATATGGGGCATCACATCTGTTTTCATCCTTTTATCATAAATAATCATACATTTTTCTTGAGTAGCAAATCATCAATGATTTCCAAAGGATCATATTACACTGAAGACTGGAGTAATGATACTGAAAATATACCTTTAACTTACAGGAATACATATTATTATATTATTTGATCATAATAATGTATTAAAATATAATATTTTAAATTGCAATGATATTTTACAATATTACTGTTTTTACTGTATTTTTGATTAAATAAATGCAGCCTTGATAAGCATAAGTTAATTCTTCCAAAAGCACTCCAAAAATCTTACAATATATATTAATATATTCTTAAATATATAGATATACGATAAAAAGACGTATATACGATAAAAACGTAATCCAAAACAAGGACAATGTTCAGGATGTTGGCTTCACAAAGCCTTGCTTTAAAGTTAAAAGTATTTAAAGGTATTCAAATGATGAAGTTTTAAATTTATACAGGATCAGGATAAAAAAATTGACTACAGTTAATGACATAACGGCATTTACCATGACTCCCGCGATTCCAATCCCGACATAACCCACGATGAAGAGCTTACTGTTGAAAAACGCTTCAATGGCATCATGGCATGTCTGCATAGACTCAAACAGATTGATTATTGACTGATTGATAATATGCATTTCAGTAACACGTCTTCCTAAACAACTCAGTTTCAATACACGTTGAACAGATGTCACACTAACTGAAGTGTTATACAGTTGTACAAGCAGGGCTCGAAATTAACTTTTTTACTTGGTAGCACTGGTGCTCCCAACTTCAAGAAGTTAGGAGCACCACAATTATTTTAGGAGCACCCACTGAATATTAAGGAGCAACACAACCGCCAATTGAGCGGAAGGGCGGGCAACATCCTTCCTGATGATTAAAAGCTTTGTCAATTGAACCTGATCCTTAAGCTGCAGTGCTTTGTTTTTTATACATGCAAGATGAGAAGAAAATGTCATTTAAACTTTTCTCAAAACAGTTCCCCTCAGAAATACATTCATATAGACCCCCACTCCCAATTCAATATTTAGGATTTCCTTTCTATATTTTGCATAGTGAACGTTAAGCTTGCTCAGGCTGCTACAGTATTTGAAGTTCTTTGTGTCCGTCTTCAGCGTCTCTGGCTTCTGTTAATGGCTGTTTACAGACTTGGTAATATTTCCACACAAATGAAAATTTGGAAAATGATTTCAATGCAGTTTGTGCAAGTGCGGTCACAAACCGGTCAGTTCCAAGTAGGGTGGGCAATATGGCAAAAATATCATATCAATTTTTATTTTTAGACATTTCACCGATTTTATCACAGTTCTTTGTCATGTTAGTTTTACCAGTTTGTCTGAGCAGTACTGCCAAACTAATTTCCCTATTATAAAGACAAAGCCTTTCAAGGAAACAAAATATAAATCAGAATGGTGGATATTTAGGCCAAAGTGGGCGAAGATAAAAAATGTCATTATTTTATCTTTGTTATGAAAAAATAAGAACAAAGATACACATTACAACTACACATAATATACAAACAGTGTTTAATTATCAGGTACAATAGGCATATTTAGTAGGAGCATTCAAGAAATTGAATGAACAATTAATACAAATAAAACACTATAGATTGATTCCTATTAAAGTAACTGTATTGTTTTTTTCAGTCAAGAGTAGTGAGTTATGTTTTTCTCTATGGTTTTGTTGTTTTAACATTAAATAATAAATTCGGTCATCTGTCTGTCGATTCTGTCATAGTGTTTTATATTAATACCATCATTTACTCACTCAAAATTTGTTTTAAACCTGAGTGAGTTTCTTTCTTCTGCTGAACATACATGCTATTTTGAAGAATGTGGAAAACCAAACAGTTGCTGGTAAATTAAATATTAATAAATGTAATACTGTCCCTTTAAGAGCTGCACGCATCTAATATACAGGCACGCTTCGGTTCCACTTACCGGTTTAATTTCATTTTAAACATAACCAACTGAGTCTATATGTAAACCTTGTGTGTTTTGACAGTATTGGCTCAAAAGATAACTTAGTTGAGTAATCAGGCGCTGTTAGGGGCTCACATATCGCGCCTTTTGCGCCGCTCAAGTTCGTTATTTCAAATGTAGACGCGCGGTATGCGCTCATAATGGAAGCGACGCGGTCGCGGTGCGACGCGCTCGTTTTTTCCAGGCGCGTCCGTGCCGCATCAAGATAAAAACATCTAAACTTTTCAGAATGCCGTAGGTGTAACGGAGAGCGCAGCTGATGGTTGCTTAGCAACGACAAACGCCTCCGGAGCGCAACCGCCCGAGTGCTTTGGAAAAAAGGAGAAAGCAGCGTGCCTAGCGTTTTCCATGCGTTTTTAGGCGCGATATGTGAACGACCCCTTAGACAGTCTTTTTAGTTCGCGCGTTTCGGGTGCACGGGCTCAGAAAAAGCACACTTTAGAGAGCGCGCGAATGAAAAGCTTAACCTGCTTTAGCTCCCGGTCACGTGGCACATGCTGTGCAGTAATTCTTGAACGTTTAGCAGAGAACTGTAGAGGTCGCACCACAGCAATTATTTGCACTCGCACAAATGCTCCCAAATATATTTTGGAGTCGCACAGATTACATTTCGGGAGCATATGCGACCAAAATGGTCGCAATTTCGAGCCCTGTGTACAAGTGCCAAACATACGGTACTAGTGTACTAGCAAATAATGGTTCTCATCTGCGCTTCAGTCATTCTCACCTGGTTTGATACGGCATCTGGACACACACTGGTTGAGCCACAGCAGTTCAGCTGCAGATGGGAAGCGTTACAAAATGTAAATCTTTCATAACAAGGTTAGGCAAATATATAATTGAAATTATATATTCATATCAGTGTTGTTAGTGATAACTGAAACTGTGTAGTTTTTGATAATTAATATACTGTCTAGCTGAAATAAGCTGAAACAAAAATAAGAAATCTTGCCTTGAAAATGAATTTAATTAAGTTTCAAAGTTTAAAACTAAAACTGAAATAGATTTTTTTTTTACAAAATAGAAATTACAAAATCATATATCAAAATCATATTCAAAATGTTAATAAATAGTATAACACGTTTTAAATAAAACACTAGAAGACACTAAATAAGCATTTGGCGTTTCTAAATAAGCATTGTATTCATAAATTATTAGTAATCTCTAAAGGACAAATGAATTTGTTAATATTTTGTACTTTATATTTACTGTTCCTGTTGAAATCAACAGTGAGACACAAAAAATGATGTAATAGTGTAAACTCACAGTAGCATGGTAGGACTGGACGGTTGCATTATTGCCATTGTTTCCTGCTGATTTGTCATAGAATTGTTTTATTTCCTTAATGATCTAAAATAACGAATGAATAAAAATTGATTTCATTTCAAATGAACTCTGAATCAACATGAGTGGGTATTTTTGCAGTATAATACCTCGTCTTTGTTGAGGAAACCAAACACTCCTGCAGCAACCTCAGCTCCAAAGATGACCAGAAGACAGGCGAAAAACTGAAAGAGAGACATTTTTACATCTACTTTAGATGTCAAACAGTATTTTATTTAAAGAAATATTCCAGGAGTTTCTTCTTTTTTTCTATTCTCAAATCAGAATGTTTTAAATAAAACAGTAACGTCCTCAAGTTTACTGTCAGTGAATAATCAAGTATATCACACTCACCATTCCCAGAAGGCACTGAGACTCCCTCACGGCACCACAGCAGCCGAAGAAGCCCACCAGCATCACCAGACCCCCGGCCGCGATGAGGATATAGACCCCTGCGCAGGACACCAGAACACAGAGACATTTCATGCTTTAACTGCTGTGAAAATTAGGGAGATTTTGCTAAATTAAATATGGTAAAGCATGCAGTATGGCTTATTGTTATTGACAGACAAAACATTACTTATTTCAAAACACTTCAAATATTCCAAAAGGGGTGGGGGATGTGTCACTTTGAAAATTCCAGTTGTGCGGAAATCTGTTGACTGTTTTTTTTTCTTGTGGAAAGATGATTACAGCTATTTTTTTTACATTTGAAAGCCTGTTGTCACAGAAACGTAAAGGTCTGCAATTTTACACCAAAAAGTTTAAAAGTTAAAATAATTATAAAAATTTTTGGATTCCTAAGAACACCAGTGGAAATGTAATGAGATACTAAAAATAAGTTTTAGTCCACTTTTAGATAGAATTCAATGCATTTTTTTAATTGTATTATTTATTATTTATTCTGTTTAGTTTGGTCACAAGGTGGAGATTGCTCTCAAATTGAACTGGATTTATGCAGATTTATGTGAATTGGAACATTAATAATTAATAATGCCAGGAGAATAATTTTCTCCTGGCATTAGTCCATTGTCGGCACTACATTGCTGTGGTTTCAGCAGGATGTAATGTAACCGAGGCACCAGCAGAGGGCAGCACAAGCATTGAGCGAGTCTCTTTGGGAGATGACAGCATGTGTTTGAGCACAGCGACCGCGCACAACCCTTCAAGATGATCTCACTGGCTTCCACTCCAGCCTCTTCCATCGACTTATTGACCTCATTAGAGCAAAATAGAAAGAGAGCATGGGGTGCATGAATTCCCATCTGCCTCCGCAACAGAGTAAAGCCACAAGTCTGATGCCTGACAGGTTCAGTCAACATCAGGGCATGGAGAGTCCGCTTATCTAGGATCAGCTTCCTCAGACTCCAGCCTCAAAATGTAATCTAGAGACATGAGCTCTTTAGTTCAGCATGGGGAGTTCATCCTGAGCCGGTATAATTATGCCACAGGAGACCTAGGACAGCTGGAAATGAGATCGAAGCTCTCCCGAGAGAGAGACTGAAGAGTATATTGCAATCCCTTATCTTGCTATATCATTAAATAGGATAACAAGGCAGATGATGAGTAATTATTACGCTGCTTGCAATGTCACCCTGTAGTATATCATATTCATCATTCAGGCCAGGGTTTTAAAAGCTACGAAAAACAGTGATTTTTTTTTACCTCTTATGCTCATCAAGGCTACATTTATTTGATAAAAATACAGTAAAAACTGTAATATTGTGAAATATTATTACAATTTAAAATAACTGTTTATATATAAATATATTTTAAAATGTAATGAATTACTGTGATGCAAAGCTAAATTTTCATTATGCTGATATGCTGATTAAAAAACATTTCTGATTATTATCAATGTTGAAAACAGGTGTGCAGCTTCAATGCGATATTGTTCTAATACGACATATTAATTATAATTAACATAGTATCTTCGATTTTAGACAGTTTTGCCAGCGTGATACATCAATGGCAATGGATTGGAATAAAATTAAAACAGAATAGTTTAGTTCCTAACAGTGTATTTTAACAAATTGGTTAAGTGACTAATTCAATGACTCACTCACTTTCGCCACTCACTGGTGTAACAATATACACTGCAAAACAGAGTCACTAAAAATCCCCATTACTAGACACAAACAGAGAAAAGTCCCTGCTGTTTGAATAAACATTAGAGACTTCATAAAAGTCACACCCTCATACACCCTCAACACTTCACATGATTTGTGGTGTCAATCATATCTTTAAAGTGCCCATATTATGGATTTTTGAAAATGAGCTTTCATGCAGTGTGTAACACAGCTCTAAGTGAATGAAAACATCCTGCAAAGTTTTATATCTGAAAGGGCACCATGTATATAGTTATTGTATCTCAAAAGAAAGAGTTGACTCTGAATCATTGAAACAAGTCATTTTTAAAAAGAATCCCAAACGTTTCATGTTGATGTCAGCATGAAACATTAGCATATTGCCCGCCCACTTGTTGCACGCGCAGACCTGGGGAAATTTTATTTTAGCGTTGATCTGAATGAAAATGCAAATTCATTCTTTGCCACTAGGTGCTGCATTTGGAGCGTTAAAAGCTCACAAACACTGTTTTAATGAAATCGACCAATCAGCGCAGATAAGTGTTGGAAAAATGAATCGTTGAGCAAATAAGGTAAAAATAAATGTATGTTATAAGAAAATTAAAGGGTTTTTTTTTTTACCTTGCATGCATGTCAACCTGTTGTTGGGGACTTTCAAAACCAAAATATGAACCTTTCATAACCCATAATAGGGGCATTTTAATACTAATACTGCTTAGGTTTAGGACTTTGTTCAAAATGCTAGCTCTCAGTATGAGCAATGGTGATACTTCTTTTCACAAACACCACTAAATATAGAAGAAAACAGATTTTAAAAAAGTATTTCCCAGAACATATACTTCCTCTGTGCAGAGAGTGTTACTTCCTCATGCTGAAAAGACTCTCACCATTATCTCAAGCATTTGGGAAACAAAGAGTAAAACTGAGATGAACGAAAACAAAGTGTGACAGAGAGAGTGAACACAACCTTTATCTTCCCTCTTGAGTAAAAACATTCTTGTCACATGCTGATAATATTTACACCGTTGCTACAGTAGCTGTGGAGAAGCAAATCTTTTGTCATTGCGGACTGTAATCTACAGGAAAAAGTCATGTAAAATGTGTGTGTAGATGGAGAGGACTAAGAAGCCTGAACTGGTTAATGTCAGTACTGTCAGATGGTTTATTCCAAAAACGATTAAGGTTTGGCTGGTTAGCATGGTCCAAATAACCCTATTCTCATGAAGCCGGACCTTCAGACTGACGGCAGAAGGTATGGGAACCTTATGACTGACAGGTAAAGCAACCGATCACATTTCATGGTATCTTTGTTTCCCTAATACGACACACACACGTCTCCTGGAAGTACTGTAGAATTCAACCAATCCGATGACGGCTTCAACACTCCTGAAGTGTTTCTAATTTTGTGTGCGATATGCATCAGACGCTCAGCCAGTAATCCGATGAAGTGATGTCAGAGGCTGAGAGTAAGTAACCCCTGCTAGATACTAGAAATAAATTATTCACAAACAAACAAAAAACATCTTTCTTCATTCACGGCCATTTAAAATTACTCAAGTATTCTGACATAATTATAATAATTCAAATATTACATTATGTTGACAAGGGTTATTGCATATAACACAACCTTTTTAAAACCCCTAATATTTAGAAAATGAAATGAAATAAAATAAGTTAAAGGGTTTGTTCACCCAAAATAATATAAAAATTGCTGTTAATTTACTCACCCTCAGGCCATCCAAGATGACGGTAGCCATACACTTACAGTTTATGAATTACCAAAGACCACGGTTTCAGCTAAAATATGTACTTTATGTTCTACTCAAGAAATAAGTCATCTACATCTTGGATGACCTGAGAATGAGTAAATAAATAAAAAATAAAAAAAACAAAACATTTTGTGGGGGTGAACTATGCCTTTAATGTTATAAAATGTAAAGACAGTTTTATATTTGTATATATGAAAACCTATTTTATTTAATGTATACTGATATAACACAGCTTTTTAAAATTAAAACAATATATAATCAGCATAACAATTTGAGTAAAAAGTTAGTAATAATAATAAATACTCTCTCTTCGGCTTGCTTCCTTTAACAGGGGTTGCCACAGCGGAGTTTGGCACGTTTTACACAAGATGCCATTCCTGCCACAACCCAGCCCTGAGAGTGCACCAACTCATGCAACACATTCACACACAAATTCACTCACTACGGACAATTTTCTTTGTCCAATTCACCTATACCGCATGTCTTTGGATGGTGGGGGAAACCGGAGCATCCTGGCTCAGCCGGGACTCGAACCAGGGACCTTCTTGCTGTGAGGCAACAGTGCTACCTATACCTACCTACCTAATTCCCTAATAATTATTACTATAATAATCATTCTCACTGAAGTCGTGGCCTAATGGTTAGAGAGTTGGACTCGTAATCCAAAAGTTGTGAGTTCGAGTCTCAACCCCCAACTGCTGGCTTACTGGCTGTCCACTGCCGTGTGTGTGTGTTCACTGCTGTGTGTGTGTGTGTTCACTGCTGTGTGTGTGTATGTTCACGTCGTGTGAGTGTGTTCACTGCTGTGTGTGTGCGTGTGTGTTCATGGTGTATGAGTGTGTGTTCACTGCTGTGTGTGTGTGTGTTCACGTTGTGTGTGTGTGTGTTCATGGTGTATGAGTGTGTGTTCACTGCTGTGTGTGTGTGTGTTCACTGCTGTGTGTGAGTGTGTGTTCACTGCTGTGAGTGTGTTCACTGCTGTGTGAGTGTGTTCACTGCTGTGTGAGTGTGTTCACTGCTGTGTGTGTGTGTTCACTGCTGTGTGTGTGCACTTTGGATGGTTAAATTCAGAGCACACATTCCGGGTATGGGTCACCATATTTGGTCGTATGTCCCTTTCACTTTTCACTTTCAAATAAGCTGCATAATAGAATTATTTTAAAAGAGAATTTTAATTATTTAAAAAATATATTTTAAAGTCTGTTACATATATATGCAGTTTTACATCATTTTAAATAATTGTATACATATACTTTTTATTATATAAATATATAGTGGAACTATGTAAGTCTATAAATATAAATGTATGTGGGTTGTATTTGTATCTGACTATGGAAAACATGACTGTGTGTGCTGCAAATGTGACTGTGGTTTGCAGGCTGAGATGAGGAAGATGACAACTGTCATGATGTCAGCACCTAAACCAAGCTTGTCTGAGGATAAGAATATTTCCTGACATGAAGTTCTGTCCTCCTCTGCATCCAGATATAGCACCGCATGACCTTTTGTTTCTCTCTCTCCTCCCAGGTTTAACTGTTGCTACAGCAAACCTGAAGTCTTGTGGTTACCTCCATGTATGCACAACTTGAAATGTCACATCCTGTTTTCAGAAACACCAACCTCTGAAATGTACAAGAACTCAGTGTGTCTCACGAGCTGGGCAGAAGGCCGTGGAAACTTTGCCACCCTGAGTGGCCTCAGATGTTTCCATCCAGTACCAATAAACACTATAGGTCTGTCTGACGCTGCTTTATTTCTATTTTAAGGGCTACAGTGGAGTAGCACTAAATTAAATGCATGTATTATTATGATTTTCTTTCATAATCTGCAGAACTGCAGAATCTATAAAAATATCCTATTTATTTGTATATAATTGTATATACTTTTAAATATATAATAAAACAATAATTTACATGCATTAAATATATAATATAATATATAGTTTTATAATAATTATACATATTATTAAAGTACTATAATTTCATAAATTTTCAAAAATGTTTAACTTAATAACTTTTTATAAAAAATATATTATAAGCATAACAATTTGTGTGAAAAGTATTAGTAATAATAATAATAAATAAGTTACATAATAGAAAATATAGTAATTTAATAATAATAGAGAAAACTATAATACAAATAATAAAATATAATAATAATAATAATAATAATAAGAGAAAATCACTATAATCTACAAAATTCCATGTTCCCCTTCATGGGAACTTCGAACTGCGTCCCCTAGGGGTCGCTATGGGGAACGCCCTCAGCGTGACTCGTGTCTGAAGATACATATGTAAAAACATCATCCGTTGGCCGGCGACAGCCCATGACGTCACTACCGGCGCGACCATAATATAAGGGCCGCCGGGAGAATACATCATCCTCTTCTTCGTCTTCACTGACTGTTTTGTTTGAAGCGTGCATTCTGGTAAGAGTCCAGTTTTTCTCTATCATGGCGAGCCCTAGCAAGGCGTTTAAGATTGTGTGTGGATCCGCGTCCTCGTTATTTGACACCCGATGACACACACAATCTTTGCGTCTTTGTTTGGGCAAGGAGCACGCCGCGATGTCCTTGAGGGGAAAATCTGCGTGCACTGTGAGCTTTTTCTATGAAAAGCTCCGCCTCGCTCTGTCCCTCTTTAAAGGAAAGAGGGGCAGCTGTCTGCTTCCCGCGATTCGGGACCCACCGCTGCCGAGGCACGGAGGTGAATGAAATTAGCAGTTGGATCTGGCCGATGAGTTAGAGAGGGTCCGCCCCCTTTTCGCGCGCGTCGGCCGAGAACGAGAGTGAGATGCTGGATTGTGATGATGCGATCTTTCTGACATCATCAGATTCAGCGGCTGGTGCTCTGCTGGGTTGAGACTGAACCCTCTCAATCCTCCTGCACTGCATATGACGAGTTATTGGAGGTTATGGACCATAAAATAATCTTTCTGGCCATAAACCCCCAGCTCGAGTGAGCCTTCCTTTTCTTCCTAAATCTCCATGTGGGGGGTTGAGAAGGAGTGGAAAAAGCATTTTTTCACGTATTCAAAAAATAAAAATAGTTTTCAGCATACTAGTTATGCTGACATTGAGGGGATGCTTGAAAATGGCTATGAGGGGATGGCCCCTGTGCAAGAGAAAACTCCCTTCTTGCCATCTAGGCCTCTGAATCTGGCTTAAATGGCAGGGCATATGCAGCAGCAGGTCAGACCGTCGCCGTTGCACTGGCGGTGCTTCAGGCGTACCAGACTGATCTGCTGAAATACCTGGGTAAGGCTTTCTATAAAGTCCAGGTCTGAGCCCGAACAACCAGGGGTCCTGGCCCGTCCTGGTCTGAGGGTCGGAGACGGGCACAGAAGGCTAGTGTCGCGACTCATGCCCCTCCTCCACCTACGGGTAGGGGTAGAGGGAGGTACAGGTCAAAGAGAGGTAGGCAAGACCTGAGGAAGGTGATCCAGGCGAAACGTCCTCAAAAACGTTCTCGTCCAGAGCAGAGTAACATCTACTCCCTTCCTTCAGGGGGCTTATAACACCGGCCCTTAGCTTCCGCTCTCTAAATTCCCCTGCAACCTAAGATTGCAGTCAGACTAGAAACCTATGATGAATTTGGTCAGGTTCTATGTTCATCGAAACTGCCTTACGGAAAGTGGTCCGGGCTGAGGCCTCCTTGGAGGTTTCCGTGGAAAGGAACCTCCTCGGTCCTCAGGTTATTCTGGTCTGCAATCCCATGGATTAGGCCTCTCATGCTCCACTTATATCGCCCTAGCCCTACTGGTCGAGCTAGCATTGCTCCCCTCACCTTAGAGGGTCACCTATGAGCATGCTGCCCCCTTCTGAGCATTGTCGGTAGAGCTAGCATTGCTCCCCCACCTTAGAGGGTCTTCTATGAGCATGCCGCTCCTGTATGAGCTGCCTAAGTTCCCTCCACTCTCCAGAGCTCGTTGCTGGTAGAGCTAGCATTGCTCCCCTCACCTAGAGGGTTACCTATGAGCATGCCGCTCCTTCTGAGCGTTTGACTTTCCCTCTCATTCTGAAGAATGAGTTCTCCGCCTCCCAGAGCTCTGTGATAGGTCGCCAGTTGGTCGAGCTAGCATGGCTCCCCTCACCCAGAGGGTCACCCATGAGCATGCCGCTCCCTTCTGAGCTTTCTCAGAGCTAGGTAGCATTGCTCCCCTCACTTAGAGGGTCACCCATGAGCATGCTGCTCCCTTCTGAGCGTTGTCGGTAGAGCTAGCATTGCTCCCCTCACTTAGAGGGTCACCTATGAGCATGCCGCTCCCTTCTGAGCGTCTGAGTTCCCTCTCATTATAAAAACAAGTTCTCCGCTCTCCAGAGCTCAATGTCGGTAGAGCTAGCACTGCTCTCCTCACTTAGAGGGTCACATATGAGCATGCCGCTCCCTTCTGAGCATTGTCGGTAGAGCTAGCATTGCTCCCCTCACTTAGAGGGTCACTTATGAGCATGCCGCTCCCTTCTGAGCATCGTTGGTAGAGCTAGCATGGCTCCCCTCACCTAGAGGGTCACCTACGAGCATGCCGCTCCCTTCTGAGCATTGTCGGTAGAGCTAGCATTGCTCCCCTCACTTAGAGGGTCACCTATGAGCATGCCACTCCCTTCTGAGCGTCTGAGTTCCCTCTCATTATAAAAACAAGTTCTCCGCTCTCCAGAGCTCATTATCGGTAGAGCTAGCACTGCTCCCCTCGCTTAGAGGGTCACCTATTAGCATGCCGCTCCCTTCTGAGCGCCTAAATTTCCTCTCCTTCTAGGAATGAGTTCTCCGCTCCACTAGAGCTCTGTGATAGGTTGCTCTCCTGGTTGGTTGAGCTAGCATGGCTCCCCTCACCATAGAGGGTCACTTATGAGCATGCCGCTCCTTTCTGGGCATCTGAGCTCCCTTACTCGGAAGACTGAGTTCTCCGCTCTCCAGAGCTCCTCATCGGTAGAGCTAGCACTGCTCTCCTCACCATAGAGGGTCACCTATGAGCTTGCCGCTCCCTTTAGGGCGTCTGAGTTCCCTCTCATTCTGAAGGATGAGTTCTCCCCAGGGCTCGCTGTCGGTAGAGCTAGCATCGCTCCCCTCATTATAGAGGGTCACCTATGAGTATGTGCTCCCTTCTGAAGCGTCTGAACTCCCTCTCGTCCTGAGGAATGAGTTCTCCACTCTCCGCTCCGCAGAGCTCTGTGATAGGTCACTCACCTTGCTGGTTGAGCTAGCATTTGCTCCCCTCACCAAAGAGGGTCATCTATGAGCATGCCACTCCCTTCGGAGCGTTGGGTTTCCTGTCACTAGGGATTGAGATAGTTCTTTGCTCTACAGCCATAGAACATTAAACTAATATATATAAGTGCACACGCTAAAACTCTGGGCACTTTCTAAAATCCACTCAGTGGTGAGATCGCACATCAAGTATTTTGCGTTCTTTCTAAAATCCATGTTATGGTAAGTGCACACGCTAGACTTTGGGCACTTTCTAAAATCCACCCAGTGGTAAGTTAGCACATCGAATGTTCTGCTTTCTTTCAAAAATCCCGTAAGGGTAGAGTTACGCGTTGCACCTTCGTGCCCTTATTTGAGCTGGTCAGGCCCCGGTTTGTACCTTGGGCCCCACTCCTGAGCGTTTGAGTTCCTTCTCATTCTGAAAGATGAGTTCTCCGCTCTCCAGAGCTCGCTATTGGTAGAGCTAGCATTGCTCCCCTCACCTAGGGGGTCATCTATGAGTATGCCGCTCCCTTCTGAGCGTCTGAGGCCCCTCTTACTCCAAGGGAGGAGTAGTTCTCCGCTCCCGAGTCATAGAACGTAATATCAATATATAAGTGCACACGCTAAACTCTGGGCACTTTCTAAAATCCACTTAGTGGTGAGATCGCACATCAAGTGTTTTGCGTTCTCTCTAAAATCCATGTTATGGTAAGTGCACACGCTAGACTTTGGGCACTTTCTAAAATCCACCCAGTGGTAAGTTAGCACATCGAATGTTCTGCTTTCTTTCTAAAAATCCCGTAGGGTAGGGTTACGCGTGCAGCTTCGTGCCCTTATTTGAGTTGGTCTGGCCCCGGTTTGTGCCTTGGGCCCCACTCCTGAGTGTTTGAGTTCCCTCTCAAGAATGAGTTCTCCGCTCTCCAGAGCTCGCTATTGGTAGAGCTAGCATTGCTCCCCTCGCATAGAGGGTCACCTATGAGCATACCGCTCCTGTTTGAGCATCTGAAGTTTCTCCACTTCCAGAGTTCGGTGTAGATCACTCGCCGTGTGGGTCGAGCTAGCATCGCTCCCCTCACCGTAGAGGGTCATCTATGAACATGCGCTCCCTTCTGAGTATCTAGTCCCCCGAGCATAGAACGTAATAAAACAATATATACAAGTGCACACGCTAAAGCAATGGGCACCGGTTTGTGCCTTGGGCCCCACTCCCTGTAACCCAATTTTTTGGTTTAAAAAGGGTAATGCTACCAAGGGGTCTGTTAAGACAGCTTCCTCAGCAAGCTCGTGCAGAGCAAGCGGTAGCCCCTGGTGACCGGCCAGGACCTAGTGGCTACCACTAGGTACTTGGCCCTATCCCCTTAAAGGAATCTTTCTATAAAGACTGATTCCAAGCCTGTGAGCTCTACCTTGGGTCCGGTAATCCCGGCACCTAGCAGGTAAGTACTTCAGGTATGCAGCTCGGGTTTTTGGCCAAAGGGGATAATGTCACTGACAGCATCAACCATCCACAGGGGCAATTCCCTGAGCCAAATGGTAGAGTTGACTAGTGCTCGCCTCCTGCGTGAATTGGGCTTGCACTCCCCTCAGCATGGTGGCGTGGGTATAACGTTCCCCATAGCGACCCCTAGGGGACGCAGTTCGAAGTTCCCATGAAGGGGAACGTCTCAGGTTACATATGTAACCATGATTCCCCAAGTGGGGAACGAGACACTACGTCCCCTAGGCTTTGGGCCATGCTTCGGACGCAAGCTTCAGACGAAGAAGCGGATGATGTATTCTCCCGGCGGCCCTTATATTATGGTCGCGCCGGTAGTGACGTCATGGGCTGTCGCTGGCCAACGGATGGTGTTTTTACATATGTATCTTCAGACACGAGTCACGCTGAGGGCGTTCCCCATAGCGACCCCTAGGGGACGCAGTGTCTCGTTCCCCACTCGGGGAACCATGGTTACATACGTAACCTGAGACGTTTGTCCTGCCTGTTTGGCTACAGCGAGAATCCTAAAGATACATAAAAAAAATATATAATAATAATAAAAAAATATATATATATATACATACACACACACACACACACACACACACACACACACACACACACACACACACACACACACACACACACACACACACACACACACACACACACACACACACACACACACACATACCCTGGACCACAAAACCAGTCTTAAGAGTCAATTTTTCCAAATTGAGATTTATACATCATCTGAAAGCTGCATAATTCAGTTTTCTATTGATGTATGGTTAGTTATGACAATATTTGGTTGAGATACAACTATTTGAAAATCTGGAATCTGAAGGTGCAAAAAATCTAAATATTGAGAAAATCGCCTATAAAGTTGTCCAAATGAAGTTCTTAGCAATGCATATTACTAATCAAAAAGTAAGTTGATATATTTACGGTAATACATTTACAAAATATCTTCATGGAACATGATCATTACTTGATATCCTAATGATTTTTGGCATAAAAGAAAAATGTATCATTTTTATCCATACAATGTATTTTTGGCTATTGCTACAAATATACCCCAGCGACTTAAGACTGGTTTTGTGGTCCAGGGTCACATATAAGCTATACTATAATTCAAATTATTTTAGATTTAATAATTAGAAAGATTATTTAAATATGTTACACAATATAATGAATGTTCTTTTATATTTACTAATAATTTTTGATGTTATTCATTAACAGTCATTATGTTTATGTTAACTCAAAAACTAATTGTATTTCTAAACTCTAAAACTGCTTATTTTTTTATATCTTCCTGTTTTAGGGTTTCAATCACATAATTTCATATAGTGTAGTCTCACATACTTCTTTGGCCCCACAGCACATAAATAAGCTAAGAGACAAAAGTAAATCAGTATTTTTGGAGAACTGGAGGCTGCCCTATGCAACACTGCCAAAATTAGACATACTGTTCATACTAGACATACTTTGTCTGTAAGGCTGATGATACAAGGGGCAACTTTTTGAGCAATGTTGCCATCAGTGGGCAACCAGGTGAGACACAGGGCCGACGTCCGATCTAAGTATCCTGATAGAAATTTGCTACCCATTCTCAGTGGAAAAGTGACCAAGCAACACTGCTCAAAACAAGTTGCCCCATGCATCATCAGACTAAGGCCTCGGAGCAATATTGTGAAATATTATCAGTGATTACTTACCGATAAAGAAAGTATCAGGTCCACCTTTTTCTAGAAGAGACACTGTATTTGGATCAAGTCTGAGCCAGAGGCCCACAGCCAGAACCAGCGAACCTATCAACTGCAAAAACAACAGCGAAAGATCGTTAGAGGATGACATTTCAGATCCAAAGAACACACAAAAAGGCATTTTTGAAGAATCATCATCAGATAAAATCACTAAACCACATGTTGATATGAGTTAAATGACGTCAGCTCAAGTTCAATTCCTCAAGATGAATTCATTTGACAAAAATGAATAAGAAAACACTGTCAGAACTTTATCTAAGGCCTGAGAAACTGTACTTTTTCTTCATTTTTCCTGCAGTTATGGAGAGGTGGCACAGATATTTTCTACTCTGGCAGGATCCTTTCGCTCTTAAATCTAAGAAACGGCAGCTGAAGGCTAAACCATGGAAGGAAAAGCAGGCCGTAGAATTCAGCTACCACCACCATTAAACAAACTCGAATTACTGCTGACAAGGAAAGCAGACACTCAACTGATAACGCTCTTTCAAAAGCCCATTCGCTTGAGTATAGTTTGATTTGATTTAAAATTCCTTTCTTAGTTTTACACTCTTGGACTCCTGCCACCACTGGGTGCTATTTTAATGATAGTATTACTACTAATAATACAATTATTATTAAAACATTATTTTAAAAGGAATATCAGATAAAAATGATTTACTAGAATTTATTTAGCAGAAAAATGTCAATACACAACAGTACTTAAAAAAAAAAAGGATATATCTTTTTTTTTTTTCAACAAAATCTATTATTTATAGACACTTTTGATTATTAACATTGAATGAAACCACTAAAATAGAATTGTAAAAATTAATAGAAGTCAGAATTTGTTCAAACTAAAACTGATTTTGCGAAAAAAAATAACATTTAATAGGGCCTTTAAATGTCATTTTTTGTTAAACGTTTATTAACTTGCAGTTTAATATTGTAAGTTTCATGATTTCAATTTATTACAGTTTAATACAATTTAATCTAACTATTATAACAGAGTCGCAAAAAAAATGGAATCCAAAAAATTCATAAAACTATTTTGAAAATAAATAAATAAAAATACAGAATTTGGAAAAAAATATAATGGATTTCATAGGGCCCTAAATTTCTCCAATATGGAGAGGGCTAAACATGTTAAAATCAACACCTTGTCTAAAATCAACACCTCTGGGATGTCTCAGGTCCATGAAGGGCCATGAAAAATCATATATTGTGTTTAAAAAGAAATCCATGAGGATGATGCAAGAGGAGTGGCACTTTCCTCAGTTGCTCCTGTCTGCTACAGATGTCATATATAACACAACCCCCCGTGGGACAGCAAATACTCGGCAGTGTAACATCATCCCTCCCTCCCTAGAGATCTCCTCCAGCATCAGGGGTTATCTCTGGGACAAACGACCAACTGTCTGTCGGTTACACACTGCACTATACAGGACAACGAGGAGTGTGTCTGCGTGTGCGATTGAAAAAATATATATAAAGAAATATATACCCTCTTTAAATTGGAGAAATACATATATAGCCTATACACACACACACACATGCTGATTTTTATGGTTTACGGGGATTCTCCCTAGGCGTAATGGTTTTTATACTGTACAAACTGTATGTGCTATTGCCCTACACCTAAACTTAGCCCTCACAGGAGACTGCATTTATACTTTCCCCCCAATAAACTCACTCTGCATGATTTATAAGCATTTTAAATTATGGGAATGCTGAAAATGCCCTCACAAATCACCTTCTCCTTTTAATACCAGTCATACCCATGTCATTATACACATTTGTGTCCTCATAAACACACACACACTAACGCGCACACACACACACACATATGTATACATGTTTCCTTATAGTGAATCAGCATATTAGAATGATTTCTGAAGGATCATGTGACACTGAAGACTGGGGTAATGATGCTGAAAAGTCAGTTGCGCATCACAGAAATAAATTCAATGTTATAATATATTCACACAGAAAACAACTATTTTAAATTGTAATAATATTACAGTTTTTACTGTATTTCTGATCAAGTAAATGCAGGATAAAAATATACATTTATTTAAAAAAATATAAATGAATCCCTAGTGAAAAATATATATTCTAAAATGTATTTGAAATACATTTATTTCATGCTAAGTATACAAATACATGCGAAGCCTACAATCCATTTACATATTAATATACTTAACAATAATCAGCAATTGTATTTTTGGTATACTAAACTGGTATACTTAAAGTCTAAACTGGAACAATTTTGTACTTAATGCATTTTAATTGTGTGGAAGTAGTGCTGAAGTCCAAATAAAGATATACTGAATTATATTTGATTGTGCTAAAGTGAAACGAGTGCAAGCATGTTAATAGATTTGAACTAAACTTAGTATAGCATAAAATAAATGTATTTAAATATATTACTTTTTTTTTTACAAGATAATTATTATTATTATTTGTAATTAATTATTATTGTAATTATGAATAATTACAAATAATTCTCAAATATTTGGTTTAAATTGAAATACCATAACAATGCATGAAAAATATTAAGAATAACAAATAAAAAGATAAGAAAGACAATTAAAAACTGGAAAAACATTTTAAAAGAGCAAATGCCAGATTGCTAATATGATTAAGCTTCAGGCTCGTTTCCACTCTTATAAATTGCCTGTTAGGTCGCTTTTGGCTTTCTATTATTATTTTAAAGTATATGGAAAACATATTGGCTTTTTCAAGTTTATGAGTTTTGAGTTTTATGGTGTCCTTTTCAGAGCACATTTTTACGTAATTTCCATAATTTCAGCAATAAATAAGAGTTTTAATTTGTAGCAAAAAATATATACAAATAACGGCCATGATTAAACCAGCAGACTCTGCTTTGTTTCATGTTCCAAGTGACCAGCTGAACACAGTATAAACTCGAGATCATGAGATCATATGCCTTCATTACATTGCCTAATGAAGAACTTACAGTAAACACCAAAACAACCATTCTAATGCTGGAAAAGCCGAAGGCGGTGTGTTTCCATACGAGTCGTTATGGAACAAGAAAACAGAACGACAGGAAAAAAGAATGAAATAATTGGTCAACCCAAACCCAGGAAAAGCTGATTAGATCTCCTGGCGGAAAAAATAATCCAGTCCACTCAGGGAAGTTTCCATTTTAACAGCGCTCATGTAGTGCACTAAACCACACACTATACTGGTCAGAGTTTTAGCCGAGAACCAAATAAAGGGTCTTTACTGACACTGATAGTTAATTGAAAAACCTTTAACATCCACGGAACCTTTCCATTCCACAAAATATTCATTATAATAAAAAAAAGTTATTTAGATTCTTAACATTTTCTTCACACTAAGGTTCTAAAGAATGCAGGTAGAAATAACTACCCTAGAGAGAGAAAAAAAGAAAGAAATCTAGGCATCTATTCTAAAATGTATTCGAAATACATTTATTTTCTGCCTATATACTACAAATATTTTTACATATTTATGTGGTTAATAAAAATACCCTGCAATTGTACTTTTAGTGTACTAAACTGGTAACAACTGAATCAGAACAACTAATTTTGTGCTAAATGCATTTTAATTGTGCGGAAGTAGTGCTGACATCCAGCTAGAGATATACTGAACTTAGTATATTTGTTTGTGCTAAAGTGGAAATATTGCAAGTGTGCTTCATGTACACTTTAAATATCTTGCTTTTAAAGACCGATATTATTTAAAGAGCATACAGTTCTCATTAACAGTTAAAGGAACACTCCACTTTTTTTTGTAAATAGACTAATTTTACAACTTCCCTAGAGTTGTAACTCCCCTAGAGATATACGGGTCTGGCGGTAGCACTTTTAGCTAAGCTTAGCATAGATCATTGAATCAGAATAGACCATTAGCATCTGGCTCAAAAATTACCAAAGAGTTTCGATATTTTTCCTATTTAAAGCTTGAATCCTCTGTAGTTAGATCGTGTTCTAAGACCGACGGAAAATGAAAAGTTACGATTTTCTAGGCCGATATGGCTAGGAACTATACTTTCATTCTGGTAGCTGGGGACTACTTTAAGTCGCTGCATCATATAATTGTGCCTGCTGCACCCATGGTACGGTAGCAAAATTCCTTGATTATTACGCCGGAACGAGAGTATAGTTACTAGAAAATCGCAACTTTTCATTAGTACACGATGTAACTACAGAAGAGTCAAGCTTTAAATAGGAAAAATATCAAAACTCTTTAGTCATTTTTGAGCGAGATGCTAATGGTCTAATCCGATTCAATTATCTAACTAAGCTAAAAGTGCTACCGCCAGACCCGGAGATCGGCTGAATGGATTCAAAAATTGTTAAATTCAACTGTTTCACTCTAGGGGAGTGGTAAAATAAGCCAATTTACAAATAAAAAAGTGGAGTATCCCTTTAAAACAAATTAAAACACATTTTAGGCTTAATGTTAAGAAATGTGCATTGTGCACAAGTTGTATTTGTCACGGTTCATGGGTTCTCGGTCCCATCCTCACCGTGTCTTGTCTGTGTGCGTGTGCGTATGTGTGAGCAGGTGTCTGTGGGTGTGTGTGATTGAGGCTGATTCGCTCCAGCTGAGAGTCATCACCGTTGGGCTATATCTGTTCCTGTCACGCTCTCTCCTTTGTCAGATCCTTGCAGTGTTTGCGGTCGCCGCCACGGTCCGTTCTGGTTCCGCGATTCCTGAGCCCTGCTGCTTCCTGGACCCGATCGCCGGACCTTGGCTGCCCATTGCTTCCCTGCGCTACCCGCCTCAGCCCCACGGAGCTCCGCATCTGCCTACGGAAAGCTCCGTTTCTGCCTCACGGAAGCTCCGCCTCTGCCCTACGGAGCTCCGTTTCTGCCTCACGGAAGCTCCGCCTCTGCCCCACGGAGCTCCGCCTGCCCTCACGGAAGCTCCGCCTCTGCCCTACGGAAAGCTCCGCTTCTGCCTCACGGAAGCTCCGCCTCTGCCCTCACGGAGTCTCCGTTTCTGCCTCACGGAAGCTCCGCCTCTGCCCTACGGAAAGCTCCGCTTCTGCCTCACGGAAGCTCCGCCTCTGCCCCACGGAAAGCTCCGCTTAGTTTCTCGCTGTATTACTTCCTGTAATAAACTCTCTTTCCATAACTGAATCCTCCGTCTTCATTGTGACAGAAGGATCTGACCAATCTTCATGGATTCAGCGGAGACTCGTGGTTTGCAGGAACTGCTAGCCGGTAACAACGTTCGTATGAATCTCCAGGAGGAGAATATGCTGAACACCGGACGAGCTGTGCAGGCGTTAGTAGCGCAGGTGTCCGAGCTCACTACCCAGGTACAGTTATTAAGATCACCGCTGCGCCACCCACACCGCCTAGCTTTTCCATCCCGGGAACCACAGCCCTCAGCACGAACCGAGACTCCCGGCGCGGAGATGGTATGCCGGAGATCCTAACCTCTGTAGAGCGTTTCTGACGAAGTGTTCTCTGTTTTTTCGCTCCAGCCACTGGACGTTTGCCACAGAAGTTTCCAGAGTGGCACTAGTGCTTACGTTGCTGTCAGGAAGGGCAGCATTGTGGGGAACGGTGTGGGAGAATCGCCATCCCTGTTGTTCCTCGTTCCACTCACTCTCTCAGGAGATGAGGAGGGTGTTCGATCTCGCTGGTCGGGCGCGAGGCAGCGCGCATGCTGGCCGACCTCCGCCAGGGGAGCAGTCCGTTTCTGATTATTCCATCCAGTTCAGGACCCTGGCGGCAGAGTGTGAGTGGAACGAGAAGGCGCAGTGGGACATGTTCCTGCATGGGCTGGCCGACCGTATCCACCAAGAGATCGGCGTGGTGGAGTTACCTCTCGGGTTGGGACGAACTTGTGGATCTGGCCTACGCGTGGATGCACGGCTTCAGCAACGCGATCTTCGTGGTCGACGCAAGTTAACACCGAGATATCCTTTCTTCGACACCGGCGATACGGTCGGTCACTCGTCGGTTGTGAACCCATGCAGGTGGGTAGAGCTCGGCTCTCCGGGAGGAGAGAGATCGTCGGAGGACGAGGGGGTTATGTTTGTACTGTGGCGCGGCTGGCCATTTCTTGGTGAAGTGCCCCGTAAAAGACCAGGCCCGACAGTAGGTCTGAGGCTACTGTCGGGTGGGGTATCTCTCAACAAAGCCTCATCCACCACCCTCCTCCCGGTGAGGTTGCAATGGGCGGCCGAGCGACATGAGGGGACGGCGCTGCTAGACTCCGGAGCCGAGGGTAACCTGCTGGACATTTCCCTGGCCCAACTCCTTCACATTCCCTTGATTCCCCTCCGTCACAGGATCTCTGTCAGCGCCCTTAATGGACAGTCACTTCCTCCGATCAGTCTCTCCACGGTACCCATCACCCTCGTCACCTCAGGCAACCACTCTGAGACCATCACGTTCCTCGTCACCCACTCACCCCTGGCCCCGGTGGTGTTGGGTCACCCCTCACTCAACACAATCCTCGGGTGGATTGGGGTCGTAACACTGTGTCGGAGTGGAGTCGAGCCTGCTATGCCTCCTGTCTTGTGTCTGCTGGTTTTTCTGTGTCTGGTTCTGTGTTGCAGGATGAGATGGGGAGCCTGTCTAACGTGCCCGAGGAGTATCTCGACCTGAAGGAGGTGTTCAGTAAGTCCAGGGCCGCTTCTCTCCCTCCTCATCGTCCCTACGACTGTGCTATAGACTTAGTACCAGGTATGTCTCCGCCTAAGGGCAGATTATACTCGCTTTCGGTTCCGGAAAGGGAGGCCATGGAGAAATATATTTCTGATTCTCTGACAGCCGGGTTCATCCGCCCCTCTTCTTCTCCAGCGGGGGCAGGATTTTTTTTCGTTGCGAAGAAGGATGGTTCTCTGCGACCTTGTATTGACTACCGGGGCTTGAACAACATCACGGTAAAGAATACCTATCCTTTGCCGTTGATGTCTTCAGCCTTCGAGAGGTTGCAGGGAGCATCCATCTTCACTAAGTTAGATCTTAGAAACGCTTATCATTTGGTTCGCATAAGAGAGGGATGAGTGGAAGACCGCGTTTAATACCCCAGAGGGCATTTTGAATATTTGGTTATGCCTTTCGGGCTCTCTAACTCTCCCGGTCTTCCAGGCACTCGTCAATGACGTGTTGAGAGATATGGTCGATCAGTTCATATATGTCTACCTGGATGACATATTGATTTTTCTTCTTCTCTCCAGGAACATGTTCAACACGTCAGGCAGTGCTCCAGAGGTTGTTAGAGAATGGGCTTTTTGTCAAGGCGGAGAAGTGCGCGTTCCATGCACAGTCGGTTCCTTTCCTGGGTTTCATAGTGTCGCCGGAGGGTTCGCATGGATCCTGACAGGGTTAAGGCTGTGGTAAATTGGCCAACCCCTGATTCCCGCAAGGCCCTGCTGAGGTTTCTGGGGTTCGCTAATTTTACCGGCGTTTATTCGCAATTTCAGCCAACTAGCCGCTCCTCTGACTGCCTTGACCTCCACCAAGATGACGTTCAGGTGGTCGAATGCAGCCGAGGCCGCATTTACCAAACTCAGAGGCCGCCTGCTTCGGCTCCCATTCTCCGGGCCCCTGATCCCACACGTCAGTTCGTGGTGGAGGTCGACGTCAGAGGTGGGGGTAGGTGCAGTGCTATCCCAACGGGCCACCTCGGACGACAAAGTGCATCCCCGCGCGTTTTTCCCATCGACTGTCTCCTGCCGAGCAATTAATTCGACATCGGTAACAGAGAGTTGCTGGCCGTCAAGCTAGCGTTGGAAGAATGGCGTCACTGGTTAGAGGGTTCGGGGGTTCCTTTCATAGTTTGGACCGACCATAAGAATCTTGAATATATTCAGTCCGCCAAACGTCTTAACTCCAGGCAGGCTCGTTGGGCACTATTTTTCGGATGTTTTGATTTTTCCATCTCCTATCGGCCGGGTTCTAAGAACATCAAGCCCGATGCCTTGTCACGCATTTTTGACATTTCGGACCGCCCGGTGTCTCCCGAGTGCATTATACCTGAGAGATTGGTTGTCTCTGCAGTCACTTGGGAGATCGAATCGAAGGTCCGCACGGCCTTGGAAGGGGTAACGCCTCCGCCTGGATGCCCAACGGGCGGTTGTTTGTGCCGGAGGGTTACGGTCCAACGTCATCCAATGGGGTCACTGTTCCAACGTGGCTTGTCATCCAGGAATCGGTCGCACCATGTTTTTGATTAAACAACGATTCTGGTGGCGGGCCATGGCTCGCGATATCCGAGAGTTTGTTTTGGCCTGCTCAGTCTGTGCTCGGGTAAGACTTCCAATCGACCTCCAGAGGGGTTACTTCAGCCGCTGTCAGTCCCTTCGAGACCCTGGTCCCATATCGCGCTAGATTTCGTTACTGCCCTCCCACCCTCCCTGGGTAATACGGTTGTTTTAACCGTAGTGGACCGGTTCTCGGCGGCCCATTTTATTCCCTTGCCCAAATTGCCCTCAGCCAAGGAGACAGCGGCTACGGTAGTTGATCACGTCTTTCGCATTCATGGCCTCCCGGCAGACGTGGTTTCCGACAGGGGTCCCCAATTCGTGTCCAAATTTTGGAGAGTTTTGTCGACTACTGGGGCGACTGTGAGTTTGTCTTCTGGGTTTCACCCTCAGACCAACGGTCAGACTGAGCGGGCCAACCAGGATCTCGAGAGGGTGTTGCGATGTTTGGTCACTCAGAATCCCACTTCCTGGTGTCAGCAACTTTCATGGGTTGAGTACGCTCACAACTCGTTACAGGTGTCGCCCACGGGCCTTCGCCGTTTGAGTGTAGTTTAGGTTACCAGCCACCTCTTTTCCCTAGTATGGAATCCAGTCGCGGTCCCCTCTGCTCACGCCTTCGTCCAGAGGTGTCACCGTACCTGGGCGAGCCGAGACTCTCCTCCGGTGGGGGCGTGCACCAAGGCTAAGGCATGATCGCCACCGGTCGAAGCCTCCCGTCTCGTCGTTGGTCAAAAGTGTGGCTTTCTACCCAGAACATTCCGCTCCGATCCGTGTGTAATAAGTTGGCTCCCAAATTTATTGGCCCGTTTCCTGTCACTAAAATTATTAGTCCGGTGACAGTCCGCCTCAAACTCCCTCCTGCGTACAGGAGAATTCATCCCGCCTTCCATGTATCCAAAATTAAACCCGTTTTGGTCTCCCCTTAATCCGCCTACTCGGTTCCTCCCCGCGACTCGTAGATGGGGAACCCACCTATTCGGTCAATCGCATTCTGGACTCGAGGCGGAGGGGCGAGGATTTCAATACTTGGTGGACTGGGAAGGTTACGGTCCGGAGGAGAAGTTGGGTTCCGGCCAGGGACATATTGGATCACTCCTTATTGATGATTACAATCAACAGGTAGGTCGGCTGGGGCGCCGAGAGGCGCTCCTAGGGGGAGGGGTACTGTCACGGTTCATGGGTTCCCGGTCCCATCCTCACCGTGTCTTGTCTGTGTGCGTGTGAGCAGGTGTCTGTGGGTGTGTGTGATTGAGGCTGATTCGCTCCAGCTGAGAGTCATCACCGTTGGGCTATATCTGTTCCTGTCACGCTCTCTCCTTTGTCAGATCCTTGCAGTGTTTGCGGTCGTCGTTTACGGTCCGTTCTGGTTCCGCGATTCCTGAGCCCTGCTGCTTCCTGGACTCCGATCGCCGGACCTTGGCTGCCCATTGCTTCCCTGCGCTACCCGCCTCAGCCCTACGGAAAGCTCCGCATCTGCCTACGGAAAGCTCCGTTTCTGCCTCACGGAAGCTCTGCCTCTGCCCTCACGGAAAGCTCCGTTTCTGCCTCACGGAAGCTCCGCCTCTGCCCTCACGGAGCTCCGCTTCTGCCTCACGGAAGCTCCGCCTCTGCCCTCTGAGCTCCGCTTCTGCCTCACGGAAGCTCCGCCTCTGCCCTCACGGAAAGCTCCGTTTCTGCCTCTGAGCTCCGCCTCTGCCCACGGAAAGCTCCGCTTCTGCCTACGGAAGCTCCGCCTCTGCCCTCTAGCTCCGCTTAGTTTTTCCTGTAATAAACTCTCTTTCCATAACTGAATCCTCCGTCTTCATTGTGACAGTATTCCAAATAAATTTTAATCAGAATTTTATTTCAGTAAGTCTTAAGTGATATGCCAATAAATATGTTAATAGATTTGAAGTATACTTAGCATTAAATAAATGTATTTTAAATAAAGGCATAGTTTTTTTTTTTACTAGGATAGAATAATAATCTATCATTTTTCAATTCTGTAAATTATCTGTGTGAATACATACAGTACCCTTGTTGTTATGACATATGCTATAATGTTTACATTATTGAGAGCGTGTGGGAGGAAAGGGAGAGTGTTTTATTGTTTGATGATCAGGGGTGTGGCGCAACACACTCTCTCCTGCTGACCACCTGCTCTTTCCTCTTTGTGTATTTATAGTCATACATTAATTTCTGCTTCAGCAAAAACCTCCTAATAAAAATATTAGGAAATTAAGCTACAACTGAAGGTCAGTTCTAATTTGTGTAAACACCGATTATCAGTTTTGTACAATACATTTTTTTACATTATTTTATTGTTGGTCACATTGTCTAAAGAAGTACACTTTAGCATACCTTTAAAAATAATACTTATTACCGAAATAATCTACTATAAAATAATATACTTAAGTGCAAACTTAAAGTAAAGTAATGTGTCTGGGTACTTAATTTTATGCTAATTGCAATTAAATGAAAATTTTATATTGTTTATATTAAATGCAATTACTCAAAGAGAGTGATTTTTGACACACTTAAGTAAGGCTCTTTAGGTGTAATTTTAAAATAAAGCATTTATGGTAAACTAAAATATAAAAAAATGTATTAAATATATATATATATATTACACCTTTGTAATAATGAAGTTGTAATTTAGTACATCTAAAATATTTGTTGTATATGTTAATATACATATGTTAATGTATATTAACTTTTCAATGTAATAACAAAATATACATGTAACAACAAATAACATACTAATTAATGTTAGAAAATATGACAATATTATTAAATCATGATGATTTAAGACATATTTGAACACTTACAATTTTAAATTATTATAAAGTGCACTTTAGGTGCCAGTTTTACAAACAGCTTGTGTCAGAGCAAACCGTATTTTGGCGTTAAAATAGTACTGTCAGATTTCATTAAAGACTCGTAGTGACGAATTAGCACTTAAAAGGCGTGAACCGTTGTTTTTCGATCTGACTTTATTGAATATACATTTGTAGGAGTTTCCCTTTCAGTGTCAGGTATCTGGAGGGAGGACTCAAATGCAGAGTGAGTGTTAACAGATTTATTAGACAAATTTGCTGACAAGACGAGAGCAGGTGAGGAGGGGAGTGAGCACAGTCCAAACAATAGGCAGGGAAAGACTTGTAGACAGGCAGGTATGGCTGAATGGCCACAGAGTCCAGTCCAAACTCCGACACTGAAGCGGGCTCAGGGGCTGGAGCCGACACTGGGACTGCACTCTCTGGAGCAGACTCGTAACTGTTCTCTCTGGAGTGGGCTTGGGAACTACGCTCTCTGGAGCGGACACAGGAACTACTCTCTCTGGAGCGGGCTTGGGAACAACCTCCTTTATAGCGGACTCGGGAACTGCTCTCTCTGCAGCAAATTCTGAAACTACTCTCACTGGAGCAGGCTTAGGAACAACTTCCTCTATGGCAGGCTCTTAAACAGTTCTCTCTGCAGCGGGCTCGGGAACCGCTCTATTTGGAGCATATTTAGATGCAACCTCCTCCCTAACGGACTCTGGGGGCTCACCTTCATGAATCTCATACCTGCTGGCCAGCGTAAGGGTGGCAACAATCTCCCTTGGGGACATGATTAGGCTGGCAAGAGATTCAGAAAAGGCCTCAGCGGCCATGACAACGGGCTGCTTGGGAACGAACTCCTTGGCTGTGACTGAGCAACCGGGGTGCTCAGAGATTGCCTCCATGGCCATAACGGGCTGAGTGAGAGCCTCTGAAATGGCCTCTATAGCCAAAATGCTGAGAGCAAACTTAATTGACTGAGTGATGACTGTGGTTGACAACTTGCTCCTGGATAAAGGTAGAGAAGGTGACTGATTCGGGGATAACAGAAGTTGACTCTGGCTTATAATTGACTAGAACTGACTGGATAGCTGCCAGCTTGGCCATCTTGTAAATGACTGGAGCAGGGTTGACTGGCTCTGGAGTGACTGGAGCAGGCTTAACTGGGTCAAGAAGGACTGGATCATGCTTGCATGGATCTGAAGTGACTGGAACGGGCTTGACTGACTCAGGAGTGACTGGAATGGGTCTGACTGGAATAGAAAGGTCAGCAGTACTCTTGACTATCTCTGGGAGAGCTGAGGTTAATTCAACAGACTCGGAAATAGCTGGTACTGACTTGGATGTCTGGGAGATGACATCAGTTGGCTTGACTGGCTCAGGGGAAACACGAGTGATCTCAGTAGACTCAGGGGTGACTGGGAAGGTTTCGGAGTCATAAATGGATGCAGCAGACTGGAGAACCCTCTTCCTTCTTGCCATTCGCTTCTGAGTAGGAGTCAGAAGAGTGTCTATGTCTTGACTTGACAAGGGAAGTGGGGCGGAGTGGTAGCTGCATGTTGGTTTAGGAGGTGGAAGAGGCATTCCCCACTGAATGCGATGACCAAGATAACTGTAGAAATCCCAGAAATCTAAAATCTTGAGGTTTTCCATCTCCCACTTAGGCAGGGGATCATCCAAGCAGCCATTAAAGATTCCCTTGAGGGTAGCATCATCATAATCAATCCCCCTGGACATAGTCCAGAAAAACTGGGTAAAGGCACCTATACCCCAGCCCTGTTGGCGTAAGTTAACCAGACCTCGATGGAGAGCCAGTCTCTCCTAAGCATTAGCAGGATCCTGATACTCATTCTGCCAAGTCCAGTGCTGATCAGTTTGTTCTGTTGGGGATCTGGAGGGAGTACTCGAATGCAGAGTGAGTGTTAATACATTTATTAGACAAACCTGCTGACAAGATGAGAAAAGGTGAGGAGGGGAGTGAGCACAGTCCAAACAATAGGCAGGGAAAGACTTGTTGACAGGCAGGTATGATTGAATGGCCACAGAGTACAGTCCAGGATGGCAGACCACCAGAGAGCCATGAAGGGAGTGAAGCTGGAGGCCGGCAGTTGGTAGCGGTGGCCTGACACTCCACACCACTCCACACTCGTGATGTCACAGGCATAGCTCAGGCCTAACAGCGTGGCAGACTCAGGGAGAAGACCGGCAGCTCAGCCTGCAGGACAGGACAGAACGAGACTAGGGACTGACAAGAAACTTACTACACTAACAACTTGGCAGGGAATAATCGTAGCACAAAGAATGGGGAGACGAGCTAGCAAACGCTGACATATGCACAATGGGTTAGAATAATGAACTGACAAAACAAGAGGGAAATTTATGCCATTATTTAACGCCCCAAAAAAGCATGTCTTAAACTATTTTGCTCTTGAAATGGCTGCATTTTTTTGCTAGGAGGCACCGCAGAGAACAGAGAGCTCGTGGTAGAACTAAGGGATATGACTTTTTGCACAAGTAATATATTTGGAATGCAAGAAGAACACAAAAATATATTTTGCAAAGCCATGTTATTTTTTATTTGCTTCAGGAAATAAAAGATGACTTGGAACCCTCAACTAGGAGTCACACTATACCAGGTCTATTAAAACTTTTTGAAACTTCTAGCATTTTTTTGACCTCCGGTCTACTATGGCTTCTTTACCTATTTCTTTATTCTTTATTTACGACTGCTCTAATTTGTGCTGCCCTTGGTATATTGCGTTAGTCCATATGTAAATGAAATGTTGTGTCTGTGTTTTTTCATTTGCGTGTTGTTAGTAAATCACCTGCAGAAATGTCCACGCCCATTGGCGCTCTTTTGGAATTGCGCTACCGCGCTAATTTGCCCTGTTTAGAAAACTGGCCCTAATTGTTAAGAAAGTGTTTATATATTTTTTTAATATAATATTTTTCTAGTTTAATATTGAAAATCTAGGCCAAAAAACAAAACCTTAATTAAGGGATGGTAAAAAGTTACCAAGACAGTTGTAATGTCTTGTAAAAAAAAAAATTATAATCTAGTACATCAAGTGCCTGCATCTGCACACAAAACACCCATTACGACAACACACACACACACACACACACACACACACAGACACAGACACACACACACACACACACACACACACACACACACACACACACACACACACACACACACACACACGAAGGAAGTCATTCAAATGCCTAATGGTGTTTACCACAAAGCCACTCCTGTCCTGTTAGCATCAATTACAGGAGCATTATCATAACTCATGCGCCTCTTTCTCTGCTAACGTGCCACTCTTCCTTGGATCAAGTCTGTATGTCAATAGACTAGATGGGGATTAAGATATATAAACCACACCTGAGTCCAGTCAGGTTTCATTTCTAAAGCACATACTAAAGCTGCAGAAGTGGCCCATAGTGCTGTACAACTGTAGCATCACTTGTCATTTTTCTTATGTTAAAATACTTTTTTTTCCACCCAACTTTGATATACAGTGTGTTAGGGCTTTGCGATATGACGATATATATCGGATGGACGAAATAAAAAGTCTATCGTTTTACATTGTTCTATCGTTTATTTCGTGGTGTCACAAAATACATTGTTTACGGTAATACCTTTTCATCATTTGAGGGACTGCGATCTTTATACGCCGCCCACCACAGGGCGTGAAGCAGAGACAGAAGCAGGTGGAGATCGTCCAGCCAGGACAAAACGAGGAGCTCGTTCCTAAATGAGGGACTATATCTGTACCATGGTCATGCGTTTTTAAGCACTGCAGTTTTAAAACAACCAATTTTAAGCTGTTGAAACTCAAACAACAGACTTATATGCATGCGCCATCTCTTTCTGTGAGAGAGGAGCGTGCTTTTTCTATTTCGCCGACAAACAATTACATAAACACACTTATATGCATCAGAATCCCCGTCTTTGCAAGTATCCTCATAAACACATCGATTTAGGTCTTAAGAGAGAGTAAACGGCAGAAAGAGAAAACATATGTAACTTAGCTATATTGGATCCGGACTCCGGTCTTAAAGTGGAAGCTGTCCAATATTCATTCTGTCAGCCATTCATGTTAATCATAGCACACTGCTAGAAAATCTCTCACTGCTCTTGACTAAATCACTTTTGTAACTTTAATGAGAATAAATAAAAAATAACAATAATAATGATATATTTATAATATGTATAGAATCTATACATAATACACGTTAATTATATCTATCATAGAAATATAGATATAATTAACACAGTGAAGTCTAATTAATTTACAAAATGTATGTAGCATTTCTTATTTATTGTTGTTTTTTGTCCTATTGCTTGCAATTAGTTTCGTATCCTTATTTCATCACTGACTGTTTATTTATCTTCAGTGAGTTTGAGGTTTTTCTCTCTCTTTAGGCTTGTATTAGTTTGATGTTGACATTGGTGAAAATGATTATGAAAATGATATGGTATTAAATATTTTAATATAATAAAAACCTTTTTAAAAGGAAAACAAAAATCACTATGTCGTGATATATATTGTTATCGTGATATAAAATGTGTCATATCGTGATATAAGATTTTGGTCATATCGCCCACCCCTACAGCGTGTTTAGTTCCAGTAAAAAAGTGGGTTTGTTTAAATATCTAGACTCACCAATTCTGGCAGCATTTAAAATTTATTTTTATGATTAATTGTGACCCTCTCTGTGAAATCCAGGCTAAAGTCTCAATCTAATTATGAGATAACAAGCATCAAATTTTGATTTCTACCATTAATTTCACTATAATTTCAAATCTTTGACATGATCTTACTCAGTCAAAATTAAAGATATAAAGGTAAATTTTGCACATAATGTTCTTTACCATGTGAAAGATGTTGTTTTGTAGAAATCAGCAAATCACAAAAAATGACTTTAGCTGTGTTTTCACAGAGAGGGTCACAATTAGTTATAATGGAGCTAATGATGGACCCAAAATAGCATGGAAGCAGTAGACCCCAAAATAATTTCTGCTTCTTTTTTACCTGAGGTTCAGTAACATTATTCCTGTCACAGTCATATAGTTTGCTTGCCACTTAATTTGTCTTTCAAGACAGTTTGCAACTCTGACCTCACTCTAGGGGTCGACCGATATGTGTTTTTCAGGGCCGATGCCGATACCGATTATTACAGATCAAGTAGACCGATAACCGATATTTTGAACCGATATACGTGTCTGGTGTAAAAATGAAAATTAATGCCAAAATTAATAATAACAAGAGCTCTGACAAAAAACGTTCTTTAAATGCTTTTAAACATGTCTTTAATTCTGAAAACTGTTAATAACAATTTCCGTTGGTTTTAATTTACAGTACAGTGCAAATGAAGGCATAAAACATTAATTTAATTTATCTTTTAATCAAATGAGAGTTAGACTTTATTTTGGCAAACAAATGAGTTTACTATTAAAATTAAAACATGGAAGAAATAGCGATTGTGTTATTATTCTCAACAAAAGTTGTAATAATTGTTGTAGTTGTATTACGATACAGTAATATATTCGCTAAACTGAACTTATATTTTGACAGGTTGCCATGAGAACCTTTTAGGTTTCTATAGCCTATGTATATATGATATGACGATCGTTTTACTCAAATGAAACGGTCAAATGCTCATGAAGTGACTGTTCGAGCAGTTCTGGGGATGTTGTTCGTGTATTTATGTCCTCATTTATGCTGAAAACACCACGAGCTTCACGCGCTCGAGTATGTATGTGTGCAGTAAATGAAACCGCACGTCTGTGTCATTCATTAACAGAGATGCAGAACATGCAGGATTCATATTTAAAGTGTTTTTGCGGCTTAATATTTATAGATACTAGTCCATAGCGCGAGTCGATTTAAGTGTACTGACCTACTTTTGATTAATTCATCCAAACTTCTCGACACATTCCGTTATACGGTAAATTCCATTATATGACTGCATTCCGCGATTCCGCCCGCATTTTCCGCATCGCGGACATCATAGGTTATATTGAGGTGTTTTGCAACTTCAGTGTAGTGGATTGTGATTTATTGCAACGTCTGCCTACATATCAGATGAGCGGTGGGCGGAGATTGCTCTCAGAGATTGAGAGATCGCCTCACTCTCACAGTGCTGCATCGAGCCAAATAGTGCATTTAAAAATTTAATAATTTCACCTGTATTATTTAGTCACCAATAAATAATGTCACCTGTAAATAGTATGTTTGTTTGCATTATAAAAAAAAATATATATATAAAAAAAAAATAATAATTATCGGAAAATCTGTTTTGAAAATGGCCGATATCGATAATCGGTAAAATGCTTAATATCGGCGCCGATAATCGGCCAGGCCGATAATCGGTCGACCCCTACCTCACTCTTTTATGCCTTCATGTCCGCTGTGCCCCTGACAGAATAGATGCACAATCTGACAGCATTATTAATAATTAATGAGGCTCTATGATTTAACACACATCATGGGAGTATGATTCACTCTCAGCAGAATAGATTATCCAAGATTAGACATTTATCTGTTTGGATTTAAGGGTAAATCATACACATAATGAATCTCATAATTTACAGTGCATAACAGCATCAATAGATTCAGATAAACTGGATAAATCTCTGTGGCAAGGCAGAAGACCTTTGTTGGATGCCTGTGGTCCCTCAGACGACACTGCATCACTCATCAGCATGATTCTGTCATTGACACTAAATGTGCCCAGGAATACTTCCAGAAACCACTGTCGGTAAACACAATCCGCCGTGCCATCAAAAGATGCCAACAAAAGCTCTATCATGCAAAAAGGAATCCATATGTGAACATGGTCCAGAGGCGCTGTCGTGTCCTGTTGGCCAACGTGTTCTATGGTCAGACGAGTCCAAATTTGACATTCTTTTTGGAAATGAATGAATGAATGAATGATGCACTTATATAGCACTTTGTGTATTTTTGTACACCTAAAGCGCTTTACAATAATGTGTGTGTGTGTGGGGGGAGTCTCTCCTCAACCATCACCAGTGTGCAGCATCCACTTGGATGATGCGACGGCTTCCACAGGACAACGGTGCCAGTGCGCTCACCACACACCAGCTACAGGTGGAGAGGAGAGAGAGAGTCATTGAGCCAATCAAGTGGATGGGGATTATTAGGAGGCCATGATTGACAAGGGCCAGTGGTGGGAATTTGGCCAGGATCACGGATGCTGTGCCCTCCAGGCTAAAGAGGAGGGAGACCTTCCAGCGTGTCATCAGCATTCAGTTCAAAAGCCAGCCTCTCTGATTGTATGGGAGTGAATAAGTGCATAAGGTATGGGCAGCTTGCATGTTTCGGAAGGTACTATGAATGCTGAAAGGTATATAAAGGTTTTAGAGCGACATATGCTCCCCTCCAGACGATGTCTATTTCAGGGAAGGCCTTGTGTATTTCAGCAGGACAATGAAAACCACATACTGCAGCTATTACAACAGCATAGCTTCATAGTAGAAGAGTCCGGGTGCTGAATTGTCTGCCTGCAGTCCAGATCAGAGAACATTTGGTGCATCATTAAACAAAAAATATGTCAAAGACGACCACGAACTCTTCAGCAGCTGGAAACCTACATAAGTCAAGAATGGGACCAAATTCCAACACCAAAACTCCAGAAACTCATAACCTTGATGCCCAGACGTTCTCAAACTGTTTTGAAAAGAAGAGAAGATGCTACACCATGGTAAACATGCACCAGTCCCAACTATTTTGAGACCTGTAGCAGGCATCAAATTTGAAATTAGCTCATTTTGTGCATACAATTTTACAATTTCTCAGTTTAAACATTTATGTTATCTATGTTCTATTGTGAATAAAATATTGGCTCATGTGATTTGAAATTCTTTTAGTTTTCATTTTATTCAAATAAAAAAAATTGTTCCAACATTTCTGGAATTCGGGTTGAATTTAAGCATTCATGACTGAGGGATTTTCTGTTGAAACAGACAGCATGTCACAGATGTTGTCCATATAAAAAAAATCCTTCATTAATGATGATGATGATAATCACAACAGCCACTCACTGCATGCTAAACACCGTCAGTCAGACAGCATGAATTATAATATCTGCAAGATTAATGTGCTCTAAACAGGTCAGAGATCATTATCCTGTACAATTTCCTCTCTCTGTCATGTTCAGTCTAGTCCTCCTAACTGTGCCCATTTTCCATGGCTGAGCTTCCTGGTTATGAGGGAGAGGTTTACGCTGAAAAAAAAACCTGTTCCTGTGACTGTTCTGAGACTATTTAAGTTTTTGTGTCAAACTGAACAAAGCATATATGCAGAGATTTCTCACAATTGTTTTTTTTATATATCAAATTGATCCTTGATTGGTATGAACATTCCAGCTACATTTTGAGGAGAAGCAGAGATTGTTAATCCAAAATTGATAATCAAAGATCTTCTTTAAACAACATTTAAAGGGGATTCTTCTGTTTGATAAAATACAGGTGCTGATCAAATAAATATTGCATCAAGAAGTTCTGTGTTTTGTGTCATTTTACTAATGATACGCTGGCATTCACACTGGTTAACTAAGTCAGAATCATACCAACTGTGTCTCTTTAGCTCTCTCTCACAATCTCTAACCCTTTTCTATCCTATTTCCCTGTTGGCCTCTTAATCAGGCTTGACACTCTCAAACTTCTATTCTTCAATTCTATTTAACCACATTACCTTGTATTACATTAAAAGACAAAGGCCTTGTCTGTCCACTGGTGTTTCTATTCAGAGTAGCCCACTGCTGGATATTTTGAAAGGATACTTAATGTAACATTAATGGAGCTAAAGCTTATCTGGATGGCATAAAGCCTGTGACTTGCAATGCCACCAAAGCCTTACAAGAGCAACAAAGATTGAACGTTATGGCCATTTGTTTCACAAAGTTTCCTTCAAAACATCTCCAACACTGATGTACATTGCAGGTGTGGAAGTGGAAAAAGTTACACTGAGTAACACAGGAGCTTCCTTTGACTGTGGTATGCACGTTTGAGATACGTGTTTGGATAAGCTCAGTTAATGAATGTTTGGAATTAAATACTTGAAAACAAATGGTGTAGGATTTACTTCAAAGCCATTCTTAATCAGAAATTGCTAAATTGCACAAATAATTAGGCAAGTAACACATTAAATTAATTGTGTAAACACTGAATTAGACTGAATTCCAATACTGCAATAATCTAAAGTTTTATTCACTTTGATTCTTTTTTTTTTTACAGTGTGTATACTGTTTACTGATTTTATGTGAAACGTATATGGTATGCATTGTGCAAACTGCACTATTAATGCGTGCTTATATACTGCATGATTAGTAAAGTGAGTGAATGCAATTTTATGTCTAAATGTCTTAATTTTTCCTAAGACAAAAATTCAATATGCTCCAGTCACTGTACATTTCAGATTTTGGCGATTGTAGAACATAATCTATGCATTAAAGTATATATTTTGACATACATTTGTATAGATCCTCATTTAGACAGCTAAGCATACGTGTCTGTGACAAACTAAATATCCAGCTAAAGGAAAATGGCACTTGTTTGGAACTTTGGCAAATCCAGATGCTAAAATGGCTGAACATTTGGTGGAAAAAAGGCATGGTAATGTAATATAAAGATTTATACGTATTTTATGAGAGTTTTGTTTTTGTGGAAACAGAAAAACGTTCCTAAAGTTCAGACTTATTTAATAGGAATTTAGGCATTTCAGGCATTTCTGTGCAATGATTAAATTTAGAAACCACATTCACATTAATAACAGTTAAGAGCTCCAAAAAATTACTCCAAACTTAATGACAAGTCTGATGATACAACCAAAGACGTCTCAAAACCTTTTGACCAATTCATTTTCATGACATTGCTGGTTGTTTGTGATTACTGGATACGGTTTATATGTGTTATCATGTATTTATATATTTAATAAAGAGCTGAGTTTATCCAAATGTATGGTTATAATATAAATACTATGATGACTTTTTAAGATTTGATTACGTTCAATGATTTTTCCTGCCTGGAAATTACCATTTTAAAGTTCCTTGGTATGTCCAGGTTTATGACTGCAGCAACCATAGTAAAAAAGGCTCGAAGAAAAATATCACCAAAAAATTCAAATACTCCCATACCCGATTCCTCTTTTTTATAAGCACACTTTTATTTCTAATATTTTATTTTATGAGTAACTATTATAATCACTCGGATTAAGAATTTATTGTATTGCATGATTCAATTCAGAAGTTAAATCATTCTAGAAAACTCCAAGGAATGTTTGACCATGAACTGTGATGTTCCTCTGAGAAAGATTATGATAGATTGCTTGCTGTTCTATAAGTTTATGGTAAATCAGATAAAAGTGTCAGTTTAATGAAAACAAGCCATCCCTTTATTACATTGTGGTTCCTGCACCAGTTAGTGCCCAAATAAGGAGTTTAATTCATGAATGAATCCGTGTTTTAACAAATCCTTTAATGAACAAATAATTCTTATGAATTTGCCCAATTCACTAAAGTCTCCCCTGGTTCTCCCTGTCCTGACTGTCTGTTTTCACAAAATATAATTTCAAGTTAAGCCTATATAGGAGAATTTTATTGGTTGTTCTTAATGAACGAATCCACCATTTACTGAACAGGTCAGTTCATCTAAGCTAGATATTTGATTTGCAAACGAAATGAGAATATTGAATTTGTCAATGAACTTTTGAAAGTAAATAGCATGCATAATTCATTAATCACATATGAACTGAATGAATCAGGCATACAAATGAACAATAAGAATCGTTTCGACCAATGAGTGAATCATTCAATGCTTAATTTACAAAGCACACAGCTCCACCTACTGGAGTAACGACATAACCTGCAGACAGGCTTACTGAACTAATAAATGAACGAATTTGAACAAAACTTCTCAGTGAACGGATTGAAAAGAAACACACAGTGCAAACACACGCTGAAGGAAAAGGGGGCGGGTTTCCCCCCAGTGGAAAATCTGATTTGAGTCGTACTGCAGTGAGATCTCAGCCTGCCTCCCAAGCTTTAAATTCCTGCATAGAGTGCGTAAACACTCCAACACACACAACGAATAAATGACGCGCAAAGTGCACGCATAGCTGACTCCACATTGCACGATACACTAAAATACCACACACGATAGCATGCAAATACAACACTAATGCATTACTTACCCAGAATATAAAGTTGAACACGAAGAGGATAAATTTCACACATTTCATCCCGCCTTCAACTTTCCCCATGGCGAAAGTATAATTTGACGGGCTCTTCTTTCAAAACCAGTCCGATTTATGGGGGAAAGACAAAGATGCTGTTGCACTGCACGAGCTCTGTCAACATCTGCAGATTCCGCATTAGTAGCAGCAGCAGCAGCGGCTGATCGCTTCAATCCCGCCCCACTGAATAATGTGTGAGGAGTAACTCGAGGGGGGTTTGGGATGGGCAATGGTCCATCCGCGCTCCGCACAGTGGCTTATTTCATGATCCCAGCCAAAACAGAGAAAACTTTTAAATGCTTTTTTTTTGTTTAATGGAGCACAAGCAAATAAACATTTTCTCTTTTATAATAATTTCTAAATTAAAGTAAATATGAAAAATCATATCATGAAACATTTTATTTCCCTTCAAAAATATGTATTTGTCATAGGATTACTTTGTAATCATTTATATATTATATATATATATATATCATTACATATATATATATATATATATATATATATATATTTTTAAATTATTACATTACAAAACGTTGGCTACATGTTGCTACAGTGCCAAATCAGACAGCTCTAGCTGTGTAATTTAATATTATTTTCTCAAAATTGTCTAAATATTTCATTATATCTTTTCATGTGACAACACTGAAGAGATGACACTTTGCTACAATGTAAAGTAGTGAGTGTTAATACCTTGCATAATCATGCACCTTGCATAACAGTGTAAATTTGCTGTCCACTCAAAATAACTTAAGACAGAGCCATTGATGTTTAAACCCCTGGCCACAAAAGGGAGTACACCCCTAATTGAAAATGTCCAAATTAAGCCCAAAGTGTCAATATTTTGTGTTACCAACATTATTTTCCAGCACTGCACTTTCCAGTTCACCAGAGCTTCACAGGTTGTCACTGGAGTCCACTTCCAGTCCTCTATGAAAACATCATGGAGCTGGTGGGTGTTAGAGACCTTGCGCTCCTCCACCTTCCGTTTGAGGATGCCCCCCAGATGCTCAATAGGGTTTAGGTCTGGAGACATGCTTGGGCAGTCCATCACCTTTACCCTCAGCTTCTTTAGCAAGGCAGTGGTCTTTATAATGTTGGAATACTGCCCTGCGGCCCAGTCTCCGAAGGGAGGGGATCATGCTCTGCTTAACTATGTCACAGTACATGTTAGCATTCATGGTTCCCTCAATGAACTGTAGCTCCCCAGTGCCAGCAGCACTCATGCAAGTCATGGCACTGGCCCAGGCCATGACACTCCCACCACCATGCTTGATGATACGAAAGACACACTTGTCTTTGTAATCCTCATCTGGTTGCTGCCACACACGCTTGACACCATCTGAACCAAATAAGTTTATCTTGGTCTCATCAGACCACAGGACATGGTTCCAGTAATCCATGTCCTTAGTTTGCTTGTATTCAGAAAACTGTTTGCGGGCTTTCTTGTGCATCATCTTTAGAAGAGGCTTACCCCCCACCCCTTCAACCTCTGCAGCAATGCTGGCAGCACTCATACGTCTATTTCCAAAACACAACCTCTGAATATGACGCTGAGCAAGTGCACTCAACTTCTTTGGTCGACAATGGCGAGGCCTGTTCTGAGTGGAACCTGTCCTGTTAAACTGCTGTATGGTATTGGCCACCATGCTGCAGCTCAGTATCAGGGTCTTGGCAATATTTTTATAGCCTACGCCATCTTTATGTAGAGCAACAATTATTTTTTTTAGATCCTTAGAGAGTTCTTTGCCATGAGGTGTCATGATGAGCTTCCAGTGACCAGTATGAGAGAGTGAGAGCGATAAGACCAAATGTAACTCACCTGCTCCCCATTCACACCTGAGACATTGTAACACTAATGAGTCACATGACACCGGGGAGAGAAAATGGCTAATTGGGCCTAATTTGGACATTTTCAATTAGGGTTCAATTCAATTCAATTCATTTTCAAAAGTACTCCTTTTTGTTGACAGCGGTTTAAACATATGGGGCTGTGTGTTGAGTTATTTTGAGGGGACAGCTAATTTACACTGTTATACAAGCTGTACACTCACTACGTTACATTGTAGCAAAGTGTCATTTATTCAGTGTTGTCACATGAAAAGATATAATAAAATATAAAACAATGTGAGGGGTGTACTTACTTCTGTGAGAGACTTTATATAGTCTTGTCAGAATGTTTGCCTCAGATAGGGCTGGATAAACTGTGCTTAATTTGATTGTACACCATTTGGTTCCTCACTATAACCTTGCCTTTTGCTATTTTAAATGAAAATATAGGACAAATAAATAATATTTGGTAATTTTTGGTACTTAGAAATACAGTATACCACAAATGCTGTCAACTGAGCTTATAACTTATATTGAACACCCCATATTCCATTAATCAGCATAAATATCACATTGCCTAATTATACAGTATGCATATTCTACAATTCAGTTTTTTTATTAATTAACAGCCCTAATAATCTGTAAAAAATAAAACAGCATTCACAGCAGTTTTATTGTATAGATATTGTATATATGTTAAGAGGAGTTCACAGATATTGTGCAAAGCATTTCTTAAATTCTAGGCATATCCTGTCAGCTTTAGCAATTGTAGTGTTTTTAGGACGTGTTGCATCTCAGTGTGTACACTTACAGTAATCAAGGCTGATGTCATAACCTGCTTTAAAACTGTACATTACAAAACCTGTCATTGCACAAAACTGATCAGCATTGCTTTGGACTTTTGACTGCACAAAAATAAAATTATTTGAAATGGAAAATAAATGGATAAGCCTGTGTATTTATACACAAAAACCTTGAACTGGTAACTTATTAAACCTTGTGTGAATCTCACTGGTAAATGGTGTCAGGAACAGGTTCAATTATTTGTCATATAATCACATAGTACAGAATTCAATTGATATCTGGATGTTTTTTTAATTAGCCATCTGGATTTTTCTGCCTTGACAGAGAAGGTGGGTGAAATTGTGTTTACTGTTTCCAGTTACAGATTAATGGAGGATCATTCAGAGTTCATTAGATTATATCTCTCATTAGATTACTGTGTGTTTGTGACCCTTCCGAGACACATGTCCGTGCTATTTTTGATCAAAACTGCCAGGGGTCTGCACAACGTTATTGTTGGTTAATTTACAATCTTGGTCAATGTTGTTTGGTCAATGCAAAGCCAGGCAGTACCTAATCCAATCACAGAGCAACTGTAATTTGTCTTTCAAAGCTCATATGTCTCAGTTTAAAACATTTAAAACAGCATATATATTTTTTAATATAGACCTAGTCAGGTAGACTGCATATTGAATTGTATGCAGACAAAAACAAGACTGTCAGGGACAGACTTACACTTTATGCACCATATACAGTCGTGGTCAGAATTATTGGCACCCTTGGTAAATATGATCAAAGAAGGTTTTGAAAATTAATCTGCACTGTTAATTATTTTGATATTTTATTTAAATATTCAAATAGAATAATAATAAGAATACTTGGAGGGTAATAATTTAAAATGGGGAATATCATTATGTAATAAATGTTTCATGGCCTTGACAGAGACATGGATCAAACCAGAGGACATTGCTACTCCTGCAGCACTCTCCAATAATTTAGCTTTATCTCACACTCGTCACACCCGTCTGACTGGAAGAGGTGGGGGTACTGGTCTGCTTATCTCTAATGATTGGAAATGTATTAATTTACCTTCTCTGGGTATTAACAGCTCCTTTGAATTACATTCAGTCACTATTTCCCACCCTTTTAAAATCCATTTTGTAGTTGTTTATCGACCCCCAGGACCACAAGGTAACTTCTTGGATGAATTAGATGTGCTGCTCTCATCCCTTCATGAGGATGGTACTCCCCTAGTTATGCAACATCCACCTAGATAAACCTCAAGCTACAGACTTCCTCACTCTGCTTGCTTTTTTTGATCTCAAGAGAGCATAGACTGTAAAAAAAGATGGACGCGTCTCTGCTTCCTTCCACTATAGGAAAGTGAAGCCAAAGCATCTCAGTATGGCCATTGCCATCTTGAGAAAATTACATAATTTGGAGCCCGAGTCTGCTCAGTAGAGATCTATTTGTAGCCAGAGTCTGCGCAGTAGTGTCTTGAGGAGGAGCCCCAGAATCAAACTCCTGCCAAAACTCCCGCAGACCCAATCAACCATAATGACACGCCCCGTTTTATAGCATATTACTAGCTAAAATCCAAATTATCACAAAAATTAATGATTGAACTTATTTCAGTGTGATAACATTGTTTTTAAATCAACAAAATAATTTTTCGGAAAATTGTGTTGGAAGTGTAATTTGTTTTGTAAAATTTTGAATCAAGTCCCATTCGTTTATTGGAGAGGGCGGGGTTTATGACCTGTACTGCAGCCAGCCACCAGGGGGCAATCAAAGAGCCCGCAGCTTCATTTTTCAAGATGTGTGAGGCACACCAGCAATAGAGTGTTAACTATGGCTACTCATAAATCAGGCAATCAACTGGACCTTTTTTACACACGGCTCTGCTCCACTGATCATGTGCTGGTTACTCCACTGCACACCTCGGACCACTTCCTCCTCACTCTTAACCTCAACATGATTCCTGACTCATATCCCTTCACATGTCATCTTTCGATGTAACCTACGCTCACTCTCACCCTCCCGGCTATCTGCTTTGGTTTCATCTTCGCTTCCTACCCCTGTACAATTGGAATCACTTGATGCTAACAGTGCCACTGATATTTTCTGCTCCGATCTTACATCTTGTTTAGACACTGTCTGCCCCTGGTCTTCCAGGCAAGCCTGAACCCCCCCTTCTACCCCTTTTTTCTGATGTTCTCCGCAAACATCGTTCTAAACTCAGGACGGCTGAAAGGGTGTGGCGCAAATCAAAAAACCCTACTGACCTTAATGTGTTTTTTTCCTTCTCCTCCCCCTCATTCATCTACTCTAACAGCTGATGAATTTGCCACGTTTTTCATTAATAAAATTAAAACCATCAGTGTACAATTTTCCACACCACAATCTATCAAGCACATCTTACCAGCAAACATACACTCATTCACATCTTTCTCTTCACTCTCTGAGACATAAGTCTCCAAATTCATCATATCTAATATCCTACTAATTGTCCGCTTGATCCGCTTCAAGTCATTTCTCCTGCAGTTGTACCTGCACTCACTTACTCACTCACTCACTCACTCACTCACTCACTCACTCACTCACTCACTCACTCACTCACTCACTCACTCACTCACATCATTAGTATATCCCTTCAGAGAGGTGTTTTGTCCTCAGCATTTAGACAAGCTCGTATAACCCCACTACTTAGGAAACCCACCCTTGGCCCATCTCTTTCAGAGAACTTCCTTTCATTGCAAAAACACTTAAACGAGTTGTGTTCAACCAAGTATCTGCCTTTCTCACACAGAAAAACCTCCTCGACAGCAACCAGTTTGGTTTCAGAAGTGGACATTCAACCAAGACTGCCTTGCTCTCAGTTGTTGAAGCCCTAAGACTAGCAAGAGCGGATTCCAACTCTTCAATACTTATCTAGATAGATCTGTCCGCTGCTTTTGACATGGTTAACCACCAGATCCTCCTTTAAACCCTATTGGCAATGGGCATCTCAGGAATCGCACTCTAGTGGTTTGAGTCTTACTTATCAGATAGGTCCTTCAAGATAATTTAGATAGGTGAGGTATCCAAGTCTCAACATTTAACTACTGGAGTGCCTCAGGGCTCAGTTCTCGGACCACTTCTGTTCTCTGTCTATATGGCATCACTAGGTTCTGTCATTCAGAAACATGGCTTTCAATTTCACTGCTATGCTGATGACACTCAACTCTACCCCCAATTTCATCCTGATGATCCGACGATAGCTGCTTTCTTCTCAGCTTGTCTAACAGACATTTCTTAGTGGATGAAGAACCATCACGTTCAACTCAACCTTGCCAAGACTGAATGTCTAGGTTACGTACGTAACCCCCGTTTCCCTGATGGATGGAACGGAGACGTTATGTCGTGACGACATAGGGGATTTACTTGGAAGCCCCGATCATCTCTGACTTAAGAGAAAACGCCAATGAAATTGGCTAGTGGATTTTGCATACCTGAGCCACTCCCCGTGCATATGGGTATAAAAGGGCGACAGGTGCGTCCACTGATTAGGTTTTACGCTGAGGAGCCGAGATGAGTTCCTGGCAACCAGCGATGGTTCAAGATTGTGGTATGGGGACATAACGTCTCCGTTCCCTCCATCAGGGTAACCTAGACGTTCCCTATCTGTCGGTCACTATGAGTTATGTCGTGACGACATAGGGGTCCTATGGAAAGTGCCACAAGCTGAACCCCGTCACAACCTTGTGGCATTCAGATGTTGACAAGCGAGTGCATGACAGACAAATGCCATGCAAGAGGTTGCAACCTTCCTACCGCCCCAGCGCAAATTCGCAAACCTTGGTGCCCACCGGACCACTGAGTACATCGCTGCTTGAAAGACAGCTTCAGGTCTTTCCTATTTGTTGTTACAGCTTGCCGTAACGGCAGGGAAGGGCGCTAAGGAGGCAGTACTACATACGACTGGACTCTGGGGCAGATCCTACCTAGGAGGAGGGCTGCCAGCAGAACCTGACAGAAGCTCTGTCACAGGGAAGACACGGGTTTACCGTGAGGGAAAACTTACCGTGGAAGAATACACATATGGGATTTCCCAAAGAGGAATCAGGCCATACGGACACCTAGCCCAGTACAGGGGCTGACTGGAGACCCGGGCAAGCTAACACCAGTACTGGGCCTGGCGTCAGACTGTTCCGCCAAGTCTGACTGCCGGGGGTGCTTGGAGGATTCCACCAGGGTTCACCGTCCGGGTAACTGAACTGGGAGGAAAAAAGGCGCTCGTATCCCTGGGTGAGGGGGAATGGTGCGGCAAGCGTGACACTGGCCAGTTCTTCCCGCCCATTACTTACCCAACACATGGGAAGAAACTGGCTCAACGCGGAGATTGTAGAATCTTGCAAAGGTGTTCGGCATCGCCCAGCCCGCAGCTCTGCAGATGTCTGCCAAAACGCATGGGAGGAGGCAACACTCCTGGTGGAGTAAGCCCTCACCCCCAGGGGGCATGGCTCGCCTTCCGACTGGTACACCAATAAGACGGCCTCCACTATCCAGTGGGTCAACCTCTGTTTGGAGACAGCCTTCCTTTCTGCTGCCCTCCGTGGCAGACAAAGAGCTGCTCAGAGCTTCTGACGCTCCAGGTGCAGTCCACGTATATGCGCAATGTTCTTACGGGACACAGCAACGCTAAGGCTGGATCTGCCTCCTCCGAGGGCAGTGCTTGCAGGTTCACCACCTGATCGTGGAAGGGCATGGTGGGAACCTTAGGCACGTATCCAGGCCGGGGTCTCAAGACAACATGAGAGTAGACCGGCCCGAACACAAGGCACTCTTCGCTTACCGAAAACGCCTGGAGGTCCCCGACCCGTTTGATGGAAGTGAGCGCTGTGACAGAGAACTTCAGGAACTTCAGCTGTGACATGCGGTGTGATCGAATACCTCCCAGCCGGTTGATGTACGAGACCGCCGCAGTGTTGTCCGTGCGGACTAGCACGTGCTTGCCCAACAGCAGTGGCCGGAACTGCCGTAAGGCTAAATGCACTGCCCGCAGCTCTAGGCAGTTGATGTGCCAAAGCAGTCGGGGCCCTGTCCAGAGCCCCGAGGCTGCCTGCCCGTTGCATGTAGCGCCCCAGCCCGTGCTGGAGGCATCTTTTGCTACAACAGTATGCCAGGACATTTGTTCTAGGGCACCCCGGCCTGTAGAAAGGCAAGGTCCGTCCAGGGGCTGAGGGAGCGGCAACACTGCTGGGTGGTACCCACTCGCAGTGTACCGCGGCGCCATGCCCACCTCGGGACCCGGGAGTGTAGCCAGTGCTGAAGTGGTCTCATATGAAGCAATCCGAGCGGCGTGACTGCAGCTGCGGACGCCATATGCCCCAGGAGCCTCTGAAACTGTTTCAGTGGTACCACATTCCTGCCTCTGAAGGAACTCAGGCAGTTCAGCACTGCTTGGGCACATTCCTCCGTGAGGCGTGCCGTCATACTCACCGAGTCTAACTCCACACTGAGAAAAGAGATTCTCTGCACAGGGAGAGCTTGCTCTTTTCCCAGTTGACCCAAGCCCCAACTGGCTGAGGTGCAGCAAGTCCCTGTGATCGCCCAACTGCTCTCTGGATTGGGCTAGGATAAGCCAATCGTCGAGGTAGTTGAGGGACCTGACGCCCACCTCCCGTAACGGGGTAAGGGTGCCTTCTACGACCTTCTTGAACACACAGGGAGACAGGGAGAGCCAGAAGGGGAGGACCCTGTACTGCCATGCCCGTCCTTTGAACGCAAACCGTAGAAACGGTCTGTGTCGCGGAAGGATCGAAACGTGAAAGTAAGCGTCCTTCAGGTCAATCGCTGCAAACCAATCCTGGGGCTGAATGCATTTGATCATGCGCCTGTGCGTCAGCATCTTGAACGGGAGCTTGTGTAAAGCCTGTGTAGGATACACGAGCACAAAGCTCTTGTCAGTCCTTGTAAGAAGCTTTTATCAGTCCATGTGAGAGACGCGTTCAGAATCTGCACATGGTCACTGTCTAGTGGGCCTTGTTTTCAAGCGTGCAAGACGCTAATGGGGAAAACTAATTTTTCTCAGATGACTGAAGACTTTTTCAATCACTGAACGACCATTGGTTCGTGAAGTGTATTAAAAACAAACCAATGGCTCGGCATCAGTGCTGCACAAGCCTATTGCCTAGGGCGGGGCCATCTGGTTATATTAGCGGGCATTTTTCCATAGGATCTCAGATCAATTCTCCTTCAGCGATGATGATCTCCCTTCACTGACACTCGGGACTGAAGACGCTCGCCGTAGAAACGCCTCGCTGCGGAATAGAAGCTGCCTTTTCTCGCTGCTTCCGCCTGCTCTCCGAGCTTGCTCCAGCGACCCACGCAGAAGCCAGCTCGTGCTCTGCTGCCATCCGGCGAGCCTAAAAGAGCAGTGACGTTGTTGCAAATGCTGTTGCGTCATTGCACATCATGCAGGATTGCCCTGACGATAGTGACGGCTACTCAGAGTGCATTTACTGCCTGGGTAAACCCCACGGCGATGCCGATCTCCGCGAGATGGACTGTTCACACAGGGTCAACATGAGTCAACATGAGTCAACTCTGCACGCTTGGATTGCTTTCTTTTTAGAGAGCGAATCCTACCCTCGCGCCCTCCCGTTTTCTTCCTCCCAGGAACCTGTGAGGAAAAAACAGTGGGCCAAAGAGATTAAGCGCTTGGTCACGAGCTAGCACACGCCGGGCCAAACAAGGCATGATAATGAGAATGGTCTACAGAAGGAAGGTTGTCTTGACAGATGCTTCCAACACAGTGCTTTATGTGAGGGTAATCTGACTTACGGCTCCTGGTCGATAGCAGAAGGTCAGCTACACATCAACTGCCTCGAAATGATGGCAGCATGTTGAGCGCTTCAAACCTGGTTACCAGGTAATCAGGCGAGTCAGGGAACACAGACACAGAGTTCTATTAGTTGCCCTGCTCTGGAGACACCATCACTGGATCTCAGAGCTGTCTCAGCTGCTTATAGCAGTCCCGTGGCCCGTTCCCCTGAGGAGGGATCTTCTCTCTCAGGTGAACAAAACAATTTGGCACCCTCAGTCCGAACTATGGGCTCTACATGTATGGGCTCTCAATGAGAATCGGTTGATCTCGCTGAGAATGTCCTAAATACAATCTCACAGGCTAGAGCTTCGTCCACGAGATGCCTCGAACGCCCTTAAGTGGTCGGTCTTTTCTGCCTGGTGTACAACCCTGCATGTCTTGAGTTTGGGCATAACGACTCCAAGGTCATCCTAAAGCCAAGACAAGGGTATGAATCTAAGGTACTATACACCCCGTTTAGAGCTCAGGTTATTACTCTCTATGCGCTCCCTCTTTCTGAGGAGGACCAGGAGTTTAACCTTCTCTGCCCATTCAGGGCTCTGAAATGAAGGGCAGTCAGAACAACTCTTGGTATACTTTGGTGGCCGCACTAAGGGGTCTCCGGTCATAAAGCAAAGTATCTTTCGATGGTTGGTAGACGCTGTCACACTAGTCTTCAGAGCCCTGTGGGAGTGAGAGCCAATTCCACTCGAGCCGTGGCCTCTTCTTGGGCATGGTCTAGGGGTGTGTCCATAGTAGACATCTGTGCGGTGGCCAGCTGGGCCTCGCCGTCCACCTTTTGCCAGGTTTTATAGCTTGGACATTCCGGCCTTACAGGCCCGGATTTTATCTGCTTAAAGGGGCACAGGTATATCTAGATGGTCTGACTCTCAGGCTTTGCCTGTTTCTTCAAGAATGCTCTTGGCCCTAATAATAGTGCTGAGGCTGTACATTAGACCCTTGGAACAATTATCCAAAGCTGGGCTGACCTCTATGAGTTCATCCCTCTTGCTTCCCGCAAGGCTCACCCTACATACAATTGGTCCCTCTGAGTCCTTATTGCTCAAGGCCACTTTATATCAGTTGTTCCTCTTACATGGCAGGGCTGGATTGAATTGGTTCCCCATAAGCGTCTAGCGACGCAGTACGAGTGAGGTATCGAAAGGGAACGTACTCGGTTACTTACATAACTCCGGTTCCCTGAGATACGGGAATGAGTACTGCATACATTGTGATGCCATGAAGCTGCACGTCTCAGTGTCGTCGCTTCAGTCAATTTACATGAGATCCTATGGCGAAATGCCCTCTTATATAGCCAGATGGCCCCGCCCATTCTGGCAGACTCTGGCAGGCTTCACCGCTGCCGAGCCATTGGTTCGTTTTCTAATACACTCCATGAACCAATGGGCTTGCAGTTACACTGCGTGATTGAAAAAGTCTTCAGTCCTCTGAGAAAAAGGAGTTTACCCCATTAGCGTCTGGCGACCCAGTACTCGTTCCCGTATCTCAGTGAACCGAGGATACTTAAGTAACCGAGTGTGTTTCCTCCCTATAATTATATGCTTTAAGCATTTTGATATGGCACACACATTTTTGTGTGTTTTGATTATGCAATCAGTCTCATTCCTTTTGCCCAACACCTCGTATGGACCAACAAAACGAGCAGATAACGCAGATCCCAGAATGATGAGCTTGCACTCGTAATAAAATTAGCTCTTTAGAACTCAGTTTAGCATGAAGCAATGTTATGAAAAAGCAACCGTGCCACGTTCTTTTTCCGTCAGTGATCAGGTACTTGTATTATTACTAGTGGTGGGCGTTATCGGCGTTAACGTGCGAGACTCTTATCGGCGATAAAAAACGCCGTTAATCTATTCTCAAAGTTGGGTTGGGAGCTGGGTCTATACTACGCAAGCTATGATGACTTTCACCCTGATATTTTAGCGGATGTATACCTAGCCGAATTGCACTGTAGGGGCGAGAACGAGTCTTGAACTAGAGGCTCGCAGTCCATGATGGACAGATTGTTAACGGCTGGTCTATGTGGTAATACAATCGGGCACGACATCCAAACGCTCACCTATCATTCATCAACCTCAAATATGGCTTTTCATCTGAAAGATGTATGTAGTAACAACTTTACATGGCCTCTCAATATGATGTTAACCTAGAGAAATGCGCTATTGAAGTGTTTGTGTGGAAGCGTTTGCGCAGGACAGGCTCCGGTGCGCTCACTTGCTCTTAAAATCTCCGTCATTCTTGGTCATACAGATAAAAGTAGCCTAATACATCTTTCGAATCTGTAAAGACTCTACGTTTATTTGTGTGCACTCAGAATAACAACGAAACATTGCGCTTTTAAGCAAACAGGATGCGCTTTAGGTCTCATGTGAACTTGAGAATTCATTCCCGTGTCACCCTCTGCTTCGAACCTGTGTGTATGCCTAACGTTACTGTGAAATTACCACATCAGACGTGACGTGCTAACATGGATGCAGCTATGAAGCCGCCGGGTTTGCTTCAGGGAAAATTTATTTTTAAGAAGCTTCCCAATGGAAACTGTAAACAGTTCATCACGAGCTCTTATGTAGGCCTACAGTTCAAAATTCATGTTTAACTGAATAAACAGTTAGTAAACACAAGTACATCTTATTGAACATAGTTTATTTTCATCACCAATTATCATAGTAGAACAGCTTTCTCAAGCAGTCTGTGATGCATTTTGGAAACAGGAGATGAGCCCCTGGTCTAATGCACCACCTGGCTTGAGAAACCTGTTCTCAAAGACTTACTTTTAGTCATTATTTGGGTAGCACACATATTCTGAATGCCTTCGGCAGAATTCAAATGAGCCATTTTAATCTAGATTAATCTAGATTAATTCCAAAATTAATCTAGATTAATCTAGATTAAAAAAATTAATCTATGCCCACCCCTAATTATTACACAAACACAATATCATACAACAGTGCTGCCTTCTTGTTACATAACTTCTCAGAAATTCATTATTGTTTTTATTAATGTTTATTTAATTAGTAAGGGCGGCTTAAGGGGATAGTTCCCCCCAAAATGAAAATTCGGTCATTAATTACTTACCCTCACGTCGTTCCAAACCTGTAAGACCTCCGTTCATCTTCAGAACACAAATTAAGATATTTTTGATGCGTGGCGCAGCTGACACAGAACAGCATAAGCTGTTTTACGTTCAGTGGATACTCTCCAAACTGGCTCCAGTGTGACACGGAGATGAATTTTTGAAAAAGTCGTTTTTATTTTCATTGCATACAAAAAGTATTCCCATAACTTCGTAAAATTATGGTTGAACCCCTGACGTCACTTGGACTATTTTAATAATGGCCTTGCTACATTTCTGGACCTTGATCGTAAGTCAAGTCAAGTCAAGTCAAGTCAAGTCACCTTTATTTATGTGGCAATACTGAGGGGAGGAGAAATATATAGAATGCTATAAGAGCGCACCTGAACAAAAACTACGCCAACCCATAAGAAAACGGGGAAATAATCACCCAAATAAGGGCCACAAGTTCATAGGCTAAGTAAAACCCAAAGAGACGTGTGAACAATGTACAAAACACTTTATTCAAATTGTCACAATAAGGAATAAAAACACGCAATGGCATCCACATCAAGTGGCAAGTCACAATTAAACAAATCACAAATGGCAGTTCGGTGTACTATATAAAAAATAGAATAAAGAAACCATTTAAGAACACTCAAAGGAAAAAAACAAACCAAGGACAGGCACAGGCACAGGCACAGGCTTTCTAGCGGCAGGGGCGGGCTAGCTGAAGGGAAGATCCTATCTACACCCTGTGCATCCCACACGCACACACACACAGAGTGAAATGTGAATCCAAGCAGCACTGCACTCCACACGATTATACCACCACCAGTACTCGAAGCCAGCTAGCATCCCAGCCTCAGGGCCCGGCCGTGCCCAGAACAAACCAAAAAAAAAGAGATATTACATTCAATAATATGGTAGAAATACTTCCATCACTTAAACCAAAAAGAAAAACTGTCTATATGAAGGAATGAAATATCACGGGGTTATATTTACATCCAACAAAAAAAGAAACAGAATATATGGAGCAGCAAAATAATGCAATGTTATATTTTAATCAAACAAACAAAATAAACCAAGACACCCTGAATAGAATGGTCAATCTGAATGCTCACTGAAGCGGTAGTCAGAGTCAGGGTTCACCAAGAACCACATGAAAACACTTTACCGCACAGGTGAAGTCCCAGATGCAAACAGCCAAAAGCCCGACGAATCAGGCCTTTCGCAATAGTGGGGCAACTCAGAACCACTAATACATTCAGTTATTAGTGATCATCAGCACACCGATATACGGCCCATATTTAGCCGGACAACAGGGGGCTTTTCACACAAAAAATTATAAGAAGAGAAACAAAATAACAGAAGGGAAAACAGCAGCGCCGTCCTCCTTTAACGCCCAGTGTAAACACTTCCGCCTTCTCCAGCGACTAGCCAGTATGGCGTCAGAAAAATCTCAGCGCACTAAAAGTAAGAGGTGGTTACTAAAAATATCACTTTCCTCTTGTGAACAAGAGGAAACGGATCGCACCTACCGAAACGGGTCGTTGTGCCACACGAATTGTACCGTTGCTCTCAGCTCATAACAAGCAAGGAATCTCATGCAGGAAGACACAGTCACCGAAGAATTTGACAACTAAGAAGTGAATAAACACCGGTTAACATCACCATACACTAAACGAGCAGCGCGTACTGCAAATGAACACATACCTGACATATAGTGGACAGCCTGCAACCCAACACAAAGCATCAAATGGCCATTCCGCACGCCTCTACACACGCACACTCCGTATGGGCAGTCCCAGCCGTGACGCACACCAAGTGGCATAACTCCAGCCTTAAGTACCCAGAAAGACAGGTTCTAATAGGCTAATGTGGGTGACAATAATATGCCAATGAGCCAATAAGGAGGGATTACATCACCCACCTTGCCACAATCTACCCCCAGCTCTTGAATCGTCGCCCCGACGATTATTCTAATTGACCTAATCCCAAGGCCTAAACAATGCGGACAAGGAACTGGATGAAGCCTCCCCAGCCTCGACACTTGCTATCCTCCCTACTGCCCTGGGAAGATGATTACGATTGGAATGATGGCCAGCAGTGGTTCGCCTTGTATGTCTCACTGCCCCATCACCGTAAGACGGACCTAAAGAACCAAGATCAGTCAAAGGTAGATGACTTACGGCTCCCTGCCCTGATGGTCCAGGAACCACAGGTGCCTCGACCCCAGCCCCCACCACAGGCTCCGGTGAGCTGGGGTCTGCAGACACAAGGCCCCGACTCTCCAGCCTAATGGCCACAGGCAGAGTAGCCGGTACCACCCTGAACAAGTCAACTTCCTCCATCGAGGTAGGCTCCTCCGCAGTGGTTCCTCCTTAACTAGCAGCCTATCCTCTAGGAGAGGCACCGGGAGTCCCCCCCTACTCTAGCCTTCAGCAGCGAGCAATGAACAAGTCTCACCCTATTCACATCATTAACCAGGTGCGATAGTATAAACGGAACCTCCTGTTCCAGGCGCCTTTACTACCTGATACACCACCGAGCTCCAGTGATCCTGAATCTTATGACGACCATTTAGACCATAGTTACGAAGGTAAACTAACTGGCCTTCACCCAGAGGTGCATCCCGGACATGGGAGTCATGCCTCTCCTTACTGCGTTCCGCTGCTATACGCAGATGTTCCCGAGCCCCCTCAAAGGCCACCTGCAGTCTCGTCTGATGCTCCAACACCCAACTGTTAATATTACCAGGGCCCCTCCCCGGACCACGACCCAACAGAAAATCCACAGGTAATCGTGGTTCCTGTCCAAACATCAAGAAGTAGGGGGACTCCCAGTCACTTGATGGGGAGTAGTATTATAGCAGAAGAGTAGTTGGGGCAATGCAGAAACCCAGGCCTCCTTCCGCAAACTGGGCAGAGTACGCAGCAGGTTGTGCAGCGTCCTGTTAAAATGCTCACACTGCCCGTTACCTGCAGGGTGCCATGGGGTAGTGCGAGAGTTCTCCACCTGGTACAAGCTACATAGCTGCTGGATAAGGGATGACTCAAAACTACGGCCCTGGTCTGAGTGGATGCGAACCGGAACACCAAACTTGCAAAACCACTCAGACACCAGCACCTGAGCCACAGTTTCTGCCCGCTGATTCCGAGTAGGGACCGCCTGCGTAAATTTGGTAAAAACATCAGTCATTACCAATACGTTCTCCACTCCAGTCCAGAACGTGAGGGCTCAAGCAAAGTGAAGTCAATGGCCAAGATCTCATTTGGCCTTTCTGCCAACATTTGGCTCATAAAATTTAGAGCCCCCGGCTGTGTGTCCTTGGCGGCCTGGCATCTCTCGCACTCATGGCACCACCGAGCAGCTGTCTATGCTCTGCTGGGGAAGGGGGAACTCCTCGTCTCCAAAACCTTAAAATCTGACCAATTACCGGGTCAGCCTGTTGACATATGCCCATGTCACCCTCAAAACCAGGCAACACAGAAACCACTGCCTGAGTTGCTTGGGGACGCAATTCCGCCGCAAACACCTGCTTAACCGTAGCCGGCACTTCAGTTCCCGGCAACAGCGCACTCACCTCACACTGGCCAGAGGGATCCTGCCTTGAAAGGGCATCTGCATTTTTATTACTCCTACCTGACCGATACCTAATCGTAAAATCAAATGCTGCAAGCTGGGCAGCCCAGCGCTGTTCAGTAGCAGCAAGCTTAGCAGTTGACAAGAGGATTATTGTCAGTATAGACAATACACTTGTGCCCCAAAAGATATTTGCAGAACTTTTCAGTCATGGCCCACTTGAGCGCCAAGAACTCCAACTTCATGGAGCTGTAGTTAACCATGTTGCGCTCCGTGGGCCTAAGACTGCGGCTGGCATACACAATGGGTCGTACTCTCCCACCCTGTTCCTGGGAGAGGACTGCCCCCAAGCCCCCATAACTGGCATCTACCTCTAAAACAAAGGGCAGGGAGAAGTCAGCGTAGGCCAACACTGGAGCTGTCGTAAGCTTAACCTTCAATTCCGCAAAGCTCTGTTGGCACTGTTCCGACCAGGCATCCCGAAAGCTCTTACCAGCTCGCACCCAGGGCCGGAAAGCAGCACACTCAGCCACCACCTGGTGCAGGGGAGCCGCCAAGTTTGCAAAGCCCTGCACAAAACGGCGATAATAGCTGGCAAACCCCAGGAACGAGCGTAATTCAGACGCACTGGTGGGACACCGCCACTGCGAAACTGCCTCAATCTTCCCAGGGTCAGTGGATACACCCTGAGCAGAAATCAAATGACCCAAATATTTCACCTCCTTTTGGAAGAACGCGCACTTCACCAATTTGGCATTCAAGCCCTCATGCTCCAAATGACCCAACACAACCTCCATCCGCTCAAGGTGCTGTGAAACGGAAGAGGAGAATACCACAATGTCATCCAGGTACAACAGTAGCGAACTACCCTGTTGGTCCCCAAACATCCGTTCCATCAAACGCTGAAAAGCGCTTGGAGCGTTACACAGCCCAAAGGGCATACGGTTGAATTCAAATAGGCCAAACGGGGTACAGAACGTGGTCTTAGGCCTATCCTTTTCAAGGACGGAACCTGGTTGTAACCACTAACCAAATCCATAGTGGAAAACCAACCGGCCCCCGTCAAGAAGTCTAGTGACTCCTCGATACGCGGGAGGGGAAAAGCATCCTTCCTTGTCTTTGCGTTTAGTTGACGGTAGTCAACGCACATGCGTAGACTACCGTCCTTCTTCCTAACAAGCACTATGGGTGACGCATATGGGCTACAACTTTCTCTGATTACATTGGTCTCTAGTAGCTGATTGATATGGGCCTTAACAACCTCGTATTCTGACGGCGGAATCCGCCTATACCTCTGACGGATGGGCGCTGAATCCAGCAACGGTATCTCATGTGAAATCAAATCTGTGCAGCCCAGATCACCATCGTGAGCTGAGAACACAGATTGATATCGCTTCAGCAACGCCCTAACCTCACCCTGCTCTCCCTGGGACAGGACAGATAAATCGGCTGCTTCGATCTGTTCTTGAACCGAAGCGACTGTCTCCGCAACCTGAGAGCGCACTAGAACCCTCACCGGCTCTACCTCAGTTATCCCAGCTGGCAGACTTACCACCTGAACACTATTAAGGGTTCCAAACACTGTGCCAGCATACAACATTACATCCGTGGTCCCTACATTAACCATAGGCAAATAAACTGTACCACGAACTACTCTAACCAGTGCGGGCGAGGCCAGCAATCCAGCTGGCAACCCGGACACAGGTGGCTCGAACAACACAGTTCCTTCCGCATACTGTTCAGAACATGGCAGGTACAAGCTTTAGCATGCCACCTGGAATACGACACGACTTATGACCCAGCAGCTTAGCCTTACCAGTACGCACTACTGAGGACTGGTCATCCACTAGATGGCGATATTGTAATGCCTGCAACACGAACTTTGAAGCCTCCACAGAAGAGGGAGAATCAAAAAAGCCAGGGCCATACTGTCCAAAGAGCTCCTGGTAGCATCGACTAAGAACATTCATTTCCAGCACTCCGGGAATTTGGGTACAGATGCCCCCAGGAGGATCCTTGACCACCAAAACCCCCACTTAGGAATCAATCGGTTACACATCTCAATATCCAATTCTACGTAGCCAATGTAGGGAATTGACAAGCCATTGGCTGCACGAAGTTGGAGCCAATGGCACGATTTTAAACGATCTACGCCCCACGACTGAAAGTGAGTTTGGAAGCAGCTTTCAGTAACTGTGGTCACCATGGACCCAGTGTCAACCAAACAGGGCACTTGGACACTACCAATACGAACAAGCAAATGTGGGCATGAAGACATTAAATGAGATAAAGCAGTACTCGAGCCATCCTCCTCCCCAACCGCACTTCGGCTCTGCAACGCAGTGGGGACTAGTTTTCCGACAACGCAGGTCTCCCGTTCCCACCGGAGTGCTTCACCCCGTACATCTAAGAGGGTCAGAGTGGGTTGACCTCGTACCAATTGTTTGAGCTCTCGCCGAAGAGCACTATCATTAACATGCTCGATAAACTGATCGCGCAGCAAAACTTGAAAATTTGACATGGCATAGGGTGGCTTTTGCTTCACTTGCTCCAGGAGGCCAAACAAAGCAAGTGAGAACTCCAACAAAGACTCCCCTTCTCGTTGCCTCCTAGAGAAGAAAGCCTCCTGCAAAGATACATATGATTGTGAGCAACCATACAACTCTTTTAGCGCCAAAATAATTTTTGCTGATCGTTACGTTCATCATCTGGAAGGTAGCGAATCTCCTCTCTTGCTTCTCCCTCCAAATGGTCAAAGAGGAAGAATGCTTTATCGGACGCGGACATATGACGGGCCTGCATACAAGCCTGAGCCTCCTCACTCCACTCCTCAATATTAAGACTGGACCTGCCACAAATTTTGAACACTTTCGGTCTCGTGGTAAAAAAACATACCTCTCTGGCAGGGCAGCATACTCATTACTTGTCTGTGAAGTGGAAGGAAGGGGCCCAGCCGCTACGGAAGGCTGCCCAGTAGGACCCGGATGAGCAGATGATTGCTCTTGCCGTAACCGTTCATTGTCCGCCCTCAACTGAGTTACCATCTCCCTTAATTCTCGCAGTTCTTCCTCCATACTTAACCACAAATCTGACCTACCGCAAGAGGAAGACACCCCGGACGCACGCTGCTGTTTTCCCTTTCCTTTGTCTCTGGGTTTCACCTCCCAACTCGGTCCTACAAAAGACCAAAAACAGGAAGGCAAAAAAAAACAAACATGCAACCAAACTTTAGTACACAGAGCAACCCAAATACACATGTACATGTACCCACGTCTCTCCAAAAAAAGGAAAGCCTATCCTGCCGACTATTGAGGGGAGGAGAAATATATAGATGCTATAAGAGCACACCTGAACAAAAACCGACTACACCACCCCGTAAGAAAACGGGGCAATAATCACCCAAATAAGGGCCACAGGTTTGTAGGCTAAGTAAAACCCAAAGAGACGTGTGAACAATGTACAAAACACTTTATTCAAATTGTCACAATAAAGAATAAAAACACGCAATGGCATCCACATTAAGTGGCAAGTCACAATTAAACAAATCACAAATGGCAGCTCGGTGTACTATATAAAAAATAGAATAAAGAAACCATTTAAGAACACAAAAAAAAAAAAAAAAACCAAGGACAGGCACAGGCTTTCTAGCGGCAGGGGCGGGCTAGCTGAAGGGAAGATCCTATCTACACCCTGTGCATCCCACACGCACACACACACACACACAGAGTGAAATGTGAATCCAAGCAGCACTGCACTCCACACGATTATACCACCACCAGTACTCGAAGCCAGCTAGCCTCCCAGCCTCAGGGCCCGGCCGTGCCTAGAACAAACAAAAAAAGAGATATTACATTCAATAATATGGTAGAAATAATTCCATCACTTAAACCAAAAAGAAAAACCGTCTGTATGAAGGAATGAAATATCACAAGGTTATATTTACATCCAACAAAAAAAGAAACAGAATATATGGAGCAGCAAAATAACGCAATGTTATATTTTAATCAAACAAACAAAATAAACCAAGACACCCTGGATAGAATGGTCAATCTGAATGCTCACTGAAGCGGAAGTCAGAGTCAGGGTTCACCAAGAACCACATGAAAACACTTTACCGCACAGGTGAAGTCCCAGATGCAAACAGCCAAAAGCCCTACAAATTAGGCCTTTCGCAATAGTGGGGCAACTCAGAACCACTAATACATTCAGTTATTAGAGATCATCAGCACACCAATATACGGCCCATATTTAGCTGGACAACAGGGGGCTTTTCACAAAAAAAAGAATAAGAAGAGAAACAAAATAACAGAAGGGAAAACAGCAGCGCCGTCCTCCTTTAACGCCCAGTGTAAACACTTCCGCCTTCTCCAGCGACTAGCCAGTACGGCATCAGAAAAATCTCAGCGCACTAAAAGAAAGAGGTGGTTACTAAAAATATCACTTTCCTCTTGTTCACAAGAGGAAACGGATCGCACCTACCGAAACGGGTCGTTGTGCCACACGAATTGTATCCGTTGCTCTCAGCTCATAACAAGCACAGAATCTCATGCAGGAAGACACAGTCACCGAAGAATTTCACAACTAAGAAGTGAATAAACACCGGTTAACGTCACCATACACAAAACGAGCAGCGCGTACTGCAAATGAACACATACCTAACATATAGTGGGCAGCCTGCAACCCAAAGCATCAAATGGCCATTCCGCACGCCTCTACACACGCACACTCCGTAAGGGCAGTCCCAGCCGTGACGCACACCAAGTGGCATAACTCCAGCCTTAAGTACCCGGAAAGACAGGTTCTAATAGGCTAATGTGGGTGACAATCACATCACCCACCTTGCCACATTTATATAGCGCCTTTAACAATACAAATTGTAACAAAGCAACTGCACAATATCAAAATAGGAAAATAGTGTGTCAATAATGTAAAATGCCAAGATTTAACAGTCAATTTTCAGCCGAAGGCACTTCATTATTGAATTTAGTGATGTCATCGTCCAGCTCGATTCAGTTTAAATAGTATCTGTGCAATCAAGTCGAAGATATTGCTTGAAATTAAGTGTCCCCAACTTAGCAAGCCAGAGGCGACAGCAGCAAGGAACCAAAACTCCATCAGTGACAGAACGGAGAAAAAACCTTGGGAGAAACCAGGCTCAGTCGGGGGGCCAGTTCCCCTCCGGCCAGACGAACCAGCAGTTTGTTCCAACTGCAGCAAAGTCAGATTGTAAGTGGTCTACTGGTTCCAGGCTCTTTTCCTGATGGTTGTCTAGGTGACGGGGTCCTCACTGGGCATCTGTCTCTGGGGCTCATCTATGTGTCCTAGACTCTGCTGACGTTCAGGGCTGTAGGGGCTGAAGAGGTTGTCTCTAGGTGCTGATACACCATTTATGGCAAAATTTGGTTAATTCAGTATAATCGCTCATGGTTGGCTTCCTCTGAAGTCCTCCGAAGGGTTGTCATAATCTCTTCTCAGGTGTTCGGTCATCTCAGATCATTTAAGGGTTGGATCCAGGCTGAAGCTTGTGTAATTCCTAGTTACCATGTTAATCCCATGGCAGAAACAGATAAACAGATAAAGACAATTAGAGTAGCAGTTGCTCCTTCCAGGAATAACCCTGGATGAAATGATCAGTTCAACCCAAGCTAAAGCATAATAATGTGCGTTAGATCAGATATACCTGCAGTGCAAGATTGTGAGATGCATTATATGAATGCTTGGCTAAAGAGATGTGTCTTTAATCTAGATTTAAATAGAGAGAGTGTCTAAACCCCGAAAGTTATCAGGAAGGCTATTCCAGAGTTTGGGAGCCAAATATGAAAAAGTTCTACCTCTTTTAGTGGACTTTGCTATCCTAGGTACTACCAAGAGTCCAGAGTTTTGCGACCTTAGGGAGCGGGTTGGATTGTAGCGTGATAGAAGATTAGTTAGGTACGCAGGAGCTAAATCATTTAGGGCCTTATAGGCGATTAATAATATTTTGTAACTGATACGGAGCTTAATAGGTAGCAGTGCAGAGACTGTACAATTGGAGTAATATGATCATATTTTCTTGACCTGGTAAGGACTCTAGCCGCAGCATTTGTACTATCTGTAGCTTGTTTTATTGAAGATGCAGGACAACCACCTAGCAGTGCATTACAATAGTCCAGTCTAGAGGTCATGAATGCACAAATTAACTTTTCTGCATCAGAAACACTTAACATGTTCCGTAGCTCCGCATTGTCTAAGATGGAAGAATGCTGTTTTTGTAACATTGGAAATATGATTTTCAAAAGATAGGTTGCTGTCTAATATAACACTCAGATTTTTGACTGTAGAAGAAGTAACATTACATCCATCTAGTTACAAATTGTGATTCAAAATATTCTGTGTACTGTTTTTAGGTCCAACAAGTAAACCTGACTGAAATTCTTCATAGATATCATTTTTTAGCAAGAAGGAGCACAATTGAGCAGACACTACTTTTTCCACAAAAAAAATACATAAACGGAAGATTTGAAATGGGCCTGTAATTTGCCAGTTCACAAGGATCTAGTTTTGGTTTCTTAATAAGAGGCTTAATAACCGGAGCCTAATAGTTATTATCAGTAATATGTAGCATGCACGATACAAGGAAATGGTCAGTAACATCATCACTTTGAGGTACGGTATCTATATCAGTAAGATCAATTCCATGCGATATAATTAAATCTAGCTTATGATTAGATTAAGATGATGTGTAAGGATCCTTGCTGTCTATGGAGGGTCAGAGAGCTCTCAGAATGCATAAAAATATCTTAATTTGTGTTCCGAAAACGAACAAAAGTTTTAGGGGTTTGGAATGATATGAGGGTGAGCAATAAAGGACAGAATAGTAATAAATGACAGAATTTTAATTTTGGGGTGAACTATCTCTTTAATGTGCGGTCACATTTATTGTAATTCTGAGAATTTTCGTGGGAGAAATACGTCATTTGAAAAGGAATTTCGTGCTAGGGCGAACAATTTCCACACTACAGATTTCGCGTGGGGTTGTGCGAATTCTCAGCGCTGACCAACAGAAAACTTCTTAGTTTACTAAGTAACTTTGTGCAAGCTATGCTTCACATTTTTTGTCTGCGAAATTTCACCTTAAATTGATAGTTCACACAAAAATGAAAATGTTGTCATTAGTTACTCATCCTCATGTCATTCCAAACCCGTAAGATCTCCGTCCATTTCAGAACACAAATTAAGATATTTTTTATGAACAAAAATAAAATTAATGACTTTATTTAACAGTTCTTCTCCTCCCTGTCACCCTAGCACTGTTTTGGAGAACATCACAACGCATGCACGGCTTTGTTTACATTCAGTGGAAAGCACGTTCATGCATCGTGATACTCTGCAAAATGGCACCAGGGTGATGAGGAGGAGAAGAATTGTTGAATAAAGTCAGTATTTTTGTTTTCTTTGTGCACAAAAGTATTCTCATAGCATCATGAAATTAAGTTTGAACCACCAAAGTCACACAGACTATTTTAAAGATGTCCTTACAACCTTTCTGGGCCTTGAACTTGTCAGTTGTGTTGCTGCCTTTGGAGGGTCAGAAAGCACAAAATCATCAAACTATCTTAATTTGAGTTCTAAAGATTCAGTAAAAGTTCTTAAAGGTTTGGAACGACACGAGGGTGATAAAATAATCACTGACTGTTCATTTTTAAGTGAACTAACCCTTTATTATCGCAACACTCTTAAAAATAAAGGCTCCCTATCATCATCGATGGTTCCATGAAGAACCTTCAACATCCATTAAACCTTTTCAATGTACAAAAGGTTATTTATTATGGAAAAAAAATTCTTAAGATTATTAAAAATCTCTTTACACTAAGAAAATTATGTTTTTTCCTAATTTATTTTCATACTTGTTTACAGCCCTGGTAATAGGCGTGCGTTAGCCTATATTGTTTTATTAACATGCCATTTTATTTAGAGGACAACTACGTGACCCTAGACCACAAAATAAGTCATAAGTAGCACAGGTATATTTGTAGCAATAAGCCAAAAATACATTGTATGGGTCAAAATTATCGATTTTTCTTTTATGTCAAAAATAATTATATTAAGTAAAGATGTTCCATGAATATATTTTGTAAATTTCCTACCATAAATATATCAAAACTTAACTTTTGATTAGTAGTAATTAATTTGGACAGCTTTAAAGGCGATTTTCTTTATTTTTTGCACCCTCAGAATTTCAGAATCTCGGCCAAATATTGTCCTATCATAACAAACCATGCATCAATGGAGTTATTTATTCAGCTTATTTATTCAGTTTCCGATGATGTATAAATTATTGAATAATTGACCCTTATGACTGGTTTTGTGGTCAAGGGTCACACACATCATTCATTGTCACAACATCTCAGCCCCCATTCCAATAATCTAGATGTCAATGTGGCATCTGTCTGTCATCCTAAAGAATAAAAACATTAAGTACATTTAAAAACACAAGATATCTCCTAAAAACACTGACCACTCAAGGTTGTTTTGTGGGTCTATGAATCTACTTCCTTCCTTTGAGAACACTCATCCAGAGAATGATGGGGCCGTATCCTGGCAACAGAAATGCCATATCCTGGCAACCGCAGTGAGAGGGTGAGTGAAAGAGAGAGGGAAGACAGAGGGCAACGGTTGAGCTCGTCCTTTGAGATTCACAGAAGAACAGACAATTAGCCATTAAGAGCTCTGCCTTTATTTCTGTAACAGAAGAGCCTAGAATTCATTACAATGAGTTTAAATGGGGGTCATGGGAAGAAATGGGAGGCTGTGAGGTGCCATTGACCGCTTACATAATCTCTGTGCACTAATTTGTGAAGTGATTTTGAAGCCAGAATACCAATATATATTTTCAATATTGCTTCTCACTCTGAAGATGAATGTTTGCATGCTTTTATAAGCAGGCTCTTGTCTCTTCCAGAACAACAGAACAATATGAGCAGATGTGCTGTTAACCCCTAGAGACGGGAAATAAGATAATCACATAATGATGTGCCGCCTTGTTTGTGTGTGTGTGTGTGTGTGTGTGTGTGTGTGTGTTTATGTTATTTTGTACCATCCTTTTTGTAGAGGACATTTTCATGGGTGGCACTCAGGGGTCCAATGATTGTCTGCTACTGCTCTCTTCAGCCTTACTTTCAAAGCAAATTTAACACAGTTTAATTCCTAACATTTTGGCAATGGAAGCTAAACTTAATTAAACATCTCAGTAACAAATCAGTAAAGTTATCTGTCTTGTATTACCAATAAACTCTCCTTTGAAGGCTGGTGCTTGAAAGTGAAGACCTTTATATTTAGGGTCAGAACAACAAACAGCCTACAGTATTTCAAGAACATTCTGACTGGACTATTTTTAACTAACAAATACGTCTCTCATTTTCAAGGAGAGTTCAAACACAAATACTGAAAATATTTACACATGAAAGTTAGACTGGAAGAATATATACATTTTCTGTGCATAAAGTGCATGCAGTTCATGAAGAAGTTTCTCATATTAATTTATCAATTAAATACATGGGTTGATAACTCCTCAGTGACTGTTGAGATGCATTATAGCTAAGTACTCTCAATTAAGTAAAGTTCATTTGACAGTATATATACCCAAAATACACCTGAAATATGTTTAATTAGAATTTACAGCATCATGTTGTGGATTGTGTTGTCAGCTGGCATGAAATTTTTGCATAGAGAGATTAATTGATTGTATCAGGGATATGTTGCTTTGCAAAACCAGCTAATATGATTTTCTGGTCTATTTTTAAGTGATATGCTGCCTGATAATACAATAATTAAATGTTTTATTTTATTTTTCATGGTTTTACTGTACAGTTACTGGAATTGTGGGAAATGTTCTTAATTTTCATAAAAATGATGAGCAAAGGAAAAAAGGCTTGATTTTCTTTTTGTAAAATTTCAGTTTTCTTTTGAATTGTTGGGACACATTGTGAGATTGATCTGTCGTTTGACATATAAAGACTGCAGAGGTATGTTTGACCACTAGATGACACACTTACTCTTTTTACAGGAAAATCACAGACTTCAAACTCTTATCAATAACAGCAAACAGCAAAAACGCAGTTTCCTTTCCTTATGATAATATTACTTTTAAACATTTTAAATAAAAACACTTTCTTCTGACATTCTATATAATGACAATTTAGCTTGATGAAATTTTAATGATAAATGAGTTATGAACTAAGCACAGTATGAAATAATACAAATGCTTTGGTTTGGTAGGATATATATATATATATACAACCCACAATATTATGTAAGCAATTGCTTACCCAAACCAGTGCACGAGTATTACAGACTTGTTAAAGATACTCACACTTGAGGCATCTCAAGGAATGTCTGTCAGATAATTTTCTCATATCAAATACAAGTCTTGTCATGACATAATTCTAGTTTCAGAATATTCACAGGAAAGGAAAGTGAGAGTGGCACGTGTTTTGGCAGTCTTTATGTTATCTAAGACCTGCTAAAGTTGCGTGTGACACTGAAACTCTGACAGGGCCTGCAGATGCAACAGTTTTTCCAGTTAACCACCCACTACGATGCTGCACCTTTCGCACGACATCTTATCATTTACACATGAGGGGCACTTCAGTGTTTTGGCTTTTAGGCTTTAATCCAGTTATAGTGACTTTTACACTGTAATTACTACATAGGAAGCTGTTGAAGGTGCTTTGTTTACACTTTTCACAGCAGTTTAGTACTTGTGTGCCATAGTGCTAGTATGCCCTCGACTTCAGTAATTTTATATTACGCACACTGTTATTAAATAATATACCTATTCTTATTCTTACTTATACTTATTCTGTACTCATTTTATAAATGTACATAACTTATTGGTACATTACAATAAGGTACTATTATATTATGTTTTAACATTGGCGATTTCATTAAAGAGACATTTCACCCAAAAATTTACTTTTGTCATCATTTACTCACCCTCAAGTCAATCCAAACCTGAATGAGTTTCTTTCTTTTGTTGAAAAAAAATGTACAGTAGCCATTGACTTCCATTGTGTTTTTTTCCATACTATGGAAGTCATTTGCTACCGTCAACTATTTGGTTTCCAACATTCTTTAAAAATATCTTTTGTTTTTTAACAGAAGAAAGAAACTCATATATAGCATAACAATAATAGCAAAAATACTGTTTTGAACAATGATTATAATATTGATTATAATATATTTTTTGAGCAGCAAATCAGCATATTAAAATGATTTCTGAAGGACCATGTGACACTGAAGACTGGCAAAATTATGCTCAAAATTCAGATTTTATCACAGAAATAACTTATAAAATATATTATAAAGAATATATATATATATATATATAAACATTTTAAAATATATTTAAATAAAAAAGTTACTTTAAACTGTACAGTTTTACTGCATTTTGATCAAATAAATGCAGCCTTGATAATCAAATAAGACTTTCAAAAACAACAAAAAAATCTAACCAACCCCAACATTTGGACTGTACATACAATTAAAACATCATCAGCTGATTAATGAACTAATAATGACGAATTTCACTGACAGTGTAAATAAAATATATCTATTGTTTCACTTAACATAACAGTTATATGTCAGTGAAATAAGAAAGCATGACTGGTAAAGTTATGGATTTTTTTGTCTGCCCCCTGAAAAAGAACCACTGATTATATAAACCTTTTGGCATTATTTGAATTTTAATTGAGACATGCAGTCAAGCTCACCACTGGACGGAACAACAATGTAGGTGATTTCATGTTTTCTAATCATTAAGGGGACAGTTGGTCCCCTCCTGCTCCCCACACACTCATTCTCTGTCTGAACTCTGTAACCAGAACACATAAACGTCTTCTTGCACGGACAGAGGTTCAGTCAGGTCACTCTCTCAAGAACCACTGCCAGAAGGTTCATTAATTCACAACGCCCGTATGAGACTCTAGATGCTGTGCAGCCTGCTCCTCACCAGCTGCTTTGTGTTACACACCATCTCCTTCACGGCTGGAGTTGCACTTACTAATGCTGATTTGTCTTTCTCCTTGTATATCTTCTGGAGTTGACCCGGAGCAGGATTCTAGCTTGCGATCCAGGTCACCTTGCATGGCTGGTTGCACTATGAGTGCACATTTTGTCTCATTTATCTGAGCTCTTTTTATGATCCAACATGGACTGGAAAGGAAAGAACATGAGGGATGCCAGCTAGTCCCTTAGTAGCCTGTTCCAGACAATATATTCATCACTAAGCGGGAAACAGACAGCAGGATGCTTTTTTTGACTGCCAACTCAACGTCACTGGATGAACTTATGATACACGTTTGCACATCTGTCAACACAGAACAAGAAAAAAGTTGTTGCTATGCATTATAAACAGCAAAACACTTTAATATTACATTGAATCAAATGCTACAATACATGAGAAGTGTGTTTGTCTTTAAAAAAGAACATTAGCAAAAGCTGGTACATAGTTATTTACATATATATTAATAGTTTTCCAAATGTGACATTATATTCCAGTACTACTCAAATGACCATGTTAACGTTTCAGCTAAGTGGTTTAAAGTTGACTGAGGTTTTAGGTTCTTGAAAGGCTAAGCCGATCTGCATTCTCATTTATCTCAATTATTTATTGGCTTACATAAACAGTTCTGGAAGTATGTGACCTGGATTCTGCTATCGGTGCAGTGTAACAGATTAGCTTTAGTAGGGGCTAATGGCTAAAGCTAGAAAACACTGACACCCTGGATCAGTTGGTGCGTTGCAAGGATGTAGAGGAATTTGTGGAGCTTTTTTGACAAATTAAGAAGGCCTAAATACATCTTTATGTGTGATTTCTTAATGTTGCTGTCTTTGAAATATGGTTAACATGAATAATACTTCTGTATTATTGTTATTATTATTATTATTATTATATCATCTGCAAGTCAATTTTTTATACTTTTAAGGTTTGAAGCACACTACAATGCATTTAATATAACTACTTGATTTTTTCATTTAGGGATAATATGTAATAATTATGTAGCCTAGATTAAATCATAACAGTCGGTATCATGGAATGGAACGCATGCCTTTCAGTTAAAAAGCCCTGTTTTTTTTTTTTTTTGTCTGGAACATGAATGTACATCAGCTTGACCTGCCTGAAAAATAAATAAATAAAAACGCTCTTTGGAACATTTATTAAATCTTGCTCAGCATTATAGACACAGCACAATTAAACCTGTTTAAACAATTATTTGAGCTAAATTTGTATCAGTTGTACCCTTCGAAATCCTTAATTCCAAAGGGCCCTTTGTGGTGATAATTCATCCCGTTTGGAAATGAAGTGAAAGTCTACGTGATTTGAACCTAAGAAGTACAATTTCTGATAGTGTTCCTGTAGCTCAAACGGTAGAGAATGCTGCTAGCAATAGATCTAATTTGCATTGAATAAAAGCATAGACACTTAGTTGTGAAACACTCCATCGGAGGATATTTTCAAACTTTGATCTTAAAACAGGTATAAAGTTGATAACAACTGAAAATAAACAGCACACCTACTGTAAAAATGAACACTCTCAGGAAAAAAGTTAGGCCTACAACGATGTACCTTAGCTCTTGTACCTTAAAGGTAGTTCACCCAAAAATGCAATTTTGTGATTAAATACTCACCCTCATGTGTTCCAAATCCAACCAAGGCTCATTCAAAATACGTGCCTCGAAATACATTTCTGCAGCACCGTTATTACGTAGCCTACCTTACTACACATTTCACGGCAGTTTCAAAGTGAAATGTCCAGTGAGTGGCACTAAAACGCGAGTTCAATATGTGACACTGGCACGTTTTTATGTTGATATATTCGTATCTATCTATCTATCTATCTATCTATCTATCTATCTATCTATCTATCTATCTATCTATCTATCTATCTATCTATCTATCTATCTATCTATCTGTAATGACTGGTCAGAGGTGAGTGGATCCACTTGCAGCAATATTTATTAGACAGAATCAATCAGGCAATGGTCAGCGGGCAGAACAGGAATATAAGAGGCAGAGCAGGGACGTAAACAATACCAGGCAGGGTTCGAGGTCACAGGCACAGGTTCAGAGTTCCAAGGTCGGGCAGTCTGGGGTCAAACACCGAGATAGCAGGATGAATAACGCTAAGAAAGAGAAACGTTTTCTTCTCGATGCCGGTTTCGCCTTCGGAGTTGTTCGGCACATCCGTTGAGACGGTGGTCGAGAAATTTAAGGAGGCGAAGGCGCGCTCAGCAGCATTTAAATCATGTTTACCGCGCCGGTCTAGGTCTGAGCCTGAACGCCTAGGGGGACCTGGCCCATCCCAGTCTGAGTACCAGAGGCAGGGCCAGGTGATTAGCGTCGCTAACCGTGGTCCTCCTCCACGGGGGAGTAGGTCACAGAGAAGATGTAAGTGGATGGATAGGAGGAGGGAAACGATCCAGAGCAGACGCGGTCAGCCATCTGCAGCTGCTGGCACCTAATTGGTACCTCCCCCCCCACACACATGCTTAACAGCGGACCCTGTGTTTGGACCAATGATGAGAAACGAGTCTGATGGTCTGATACCGGGCTACACTGACGGAAAGTTATCTGGATCGAGTGTTGCTAGGCTTCCTCTCATTAAGAGAGTCATTCGGCCGAAGCCTCCGCTCTCCAGAGCTCCGCTTACACCGCACTATTGGTGTGTAGCCTCTATTGTGAGCCTTGCTAGCCTTCTCTAGCGCTGAGTGTTGTCAGGTCTCCTCTCGCCTAGAGAGTCGTTATGCTGAGACTTCCACTCGTAAGGGTTCCCATACCTGAGTGAGTGTTTTTAGGCTTCATCTCGCTAAGAGAGTCATATCGTCGAATCCTCCGCTCTCCAGAGCTCCGCTTAGTCTACTCGGTTGGTATGGAGGCCCTATTGTGGGCCTCGCTAGCTATACCTAGCGTGAGACTTCCACTCGTAGGGATCCCCCTACCTGGATTAAGCGCTGCTAGGCTTCCTCTCGTTAAGGAGAGTCACTTTGCTGAAGCCTCCGCTCTCTAGAGCTCCGCTTAGACTGCACTATGAATATGTAGGCCCTAGTGTGAGTCTCGCTAGCTGTCTCTAGCGATGAGTGTAGTCAGGTCTCCTCTCGCTAGAGAGTCGTTATGCTGAGACCGCCACTCGTAGAGCCCCCCGACTAGGGTTGAGTGTTGTTAGGCTTCCTCTCGTTTAGAGAGTCGTCCTGCTGAGGCCTCCACTCTTCAGAGCTCCGTCACTGGCAGTAATAGGAGAATATGGGCTCTGTTTGAGCATCGCTAACTGCCTCTGGCGTTGAGTGTAGCCAGGTCTCCTCTCAATTAGAGAGTCGTTATGCTGAGACCTCCACTCTTAGGAGTTCCCTTACCTGGATCAAGTGTTAGGCTTCCTCTCGTTTAAGAGAGTAATTCTACTGAAGCCTCTGCTCTCCAGAGCTCCGCTTAGGCAGCACCATTAGTATGTAGTCTCTATTGTGAGCCTCGCTAGCTGTCTTTAGCACTGAGTGTAGTCAGGTCTCCTCTCGCTTTAGAGAGTCGGTGTGCTGAGACCTCCACTCTTAAGAGCCTCCCAACTAGGGTTGAGTGTTGCTAGGCTTCCTCTTGTTAGAGAGTCATTCTGCTGAAGCCTCCACTCTAGAGCTCCGCTTAGGCAGTACTATGCACAGGCTCTTTCTTGAGCCTCACTAACTGCCTTCGGCGTTGAGTGTAGCCAGGTCTCCTCTCACTTAGAGAGTCATTATGCTGAGACCTCCACTCTGAGAGTTCCCCTACCTGGATCGAGTGTTAGGCTTCCTCTCATTTAAGAGAGTCATTCTACTGAAAGCCTCTGCTCTCCAGAGCTCCGTTTGGGCAGCACCTTAGTACGTAGTCTCTATTGTGAGCCTCGCTAGCTGTCTTTAGCGCTGAGTGTAGTCAGGTCTCCTCTCGCTTAGAGAGTCGATATGCTGAGACCTCCACTCTTAAGAGCCCCCCAACTAGGGTTGAGTGTTGCTAGGCTTCCTCTCGTTAGAGAGTCATTCTGCTGAAGCCTCCACTCTCTAGAGCTCCGCTTAGGCAGTACTTTGCACAGGCTCTTTCTTGAGCCCCACTAACTGCCTCTGGCGTTGAGTGTAGCCAGGTCTCCTCTCACTTAGAGAGTCATTATGCCAAGACCTCCACTATGAGAGTTCCCCTACCTGGATCGAGTGTTAGGCTTCCTCTCGTTCAAGAGAGTCATTTTACTGAAGCCTCTGCTCTCCAGAGCTCCGCTTAGGCAGCACCATTAGTATGTAGTCTCTATTGCGAGCCTCGCTAGCTGTCTTTGGCGCTGAGTGGAGTCAGGTCTCCTCTCGCTTTAGAGAGTCGGTTTGCTGAGACCCCCACTCTTAAGAGCCCCTCAACTAGGGTTGAGTGTTGCTAGGCTTCCTCTCGTTGAGAGTCGTCCTGCTGAGGCCTCCACTCTTCAGAGCTCCGTCTGCCAGTAATAGGAGAATGTAGACTCTTTTGAGCATCACTAACTGCCTGTGGCGTTGAGTGTAGGAGAGTCGTTATGCTGAGACCTCCACTCTTGAGTTCCCCTACCTGGATCGAGTGTTAGGCTTCCTCTCGTTCAAGAGAGTCATTTTACTGAAGCCTCTGCTCTCCAGAGCTCCGCTTAGGCAGCACCATTAGTATGTAGTCTCTATTGCGAGCCTCGCTAGCTGTCTTTGGCGCTGAGTGGAGTCAGGTCTCCTCTCGCTTTAGAGAGTCGGTTTGCTGAGACCCCCACTCTTAAGAGCCCCTCAACTAGGGTTGAGTGTTGCTAGGCTTCCTCTCGTTTAGAGAGTCATTCTGCTGAAGCCTCCACTCTATAGAGCTCCGCTTAGGCAGCACTATGCACAGGCTCTTTCTTGAGCCTCACTAACTGCCTCTGGCGCTGAGTGTAGCCAGGTCTCCTCTCAGTTAGAGAGTCATGCTGAGACCTCCACTCTTAGGAGTTCCCCTACCTGGATCGAGTGTGCCAGGTGTTCTCTCTTTAGAGAGTCATTCTGCCTAAACCTCCACTCTCCAGAGCTCCGCTTAGGCAGTACTACGTGCGTGCTCCGTCCTGAGCCTCACTAGCTGTTCATAGCGTCCGAGTGTAGAAGTCTCCTCTCAATTTAGAGAGTCGCTTGAGACTTCCACTCCGAGAGCCAAACTCTCGTGAGCTAGTCTATGATGGCGAGCTTTGAGCTGGCCTGAAAAGGGTTCTTTTGACCCTAGTTCTGCTGAGTAGGGATGGTGTTCCTCAAGTCTGTGACTTAGGAATCCAGCTTTTGACACTTTTCCCTCAGCATGGCGGCGTTGGCATATCGTTCCCCAAAGCGACCCTCGAAAGAGGGCGCAGTGTAGAGTTCCCGAAGGAACGTCTCAGGTTACGTATGTAACCATAGTTCCCTGAGAATGGGAACCAGACACTGCGCCTCTTGGCCATGCTTCGGGCATTCCTGTCGGTCCCCCTTGAAAAAATGAGGATGATGTGTTCCACAGGCGCCCTTTTTATGCTTGCAGACGCTCATTAGCTTGCGTCATAGGCGTCCACCTGCCAATGTCAGGTGTATTGGGTGTTGTAATCATGCTTCAGGTAACCGGTCACGCTGGAGGCGTTCCCAAAGCGACCCTCGAAAGAGGACGCAGTGTCTCGTTCCCATTCTCAGGGAACTATGGTTACATACGTAACCTGAGACGTTATCCTGCCATAAAACATTTAGTTTGAAGCGGCAAAATTTGAATTCGTAACGAGCGCGTAAGTCAGCATGGTCTTTGTTGTTTACGGTTGCTGGACTTGCTGCTCTGGATGGAGATGAAGATCGCCGAATGAAGGCTTGGATTTGGGTCTGTTCCTTGCAGTCGTATGGATTCTGAAGATCTGGATTACAGAGCACAAATAAAATGGTTTCATTTCATCATTATATTGCAGTTGCTTTTTGTGGCCCATGGCAAAAAAAGTAAACATTACATGACAAATAAAGGTTAAACTATTTCAAATGTTATTTATTTTAAGGTTTAAAGTGGTTTTGTTCAACATTATGTAGGCTTATTATTGGAAATGAGCTGGCAGCAGAAATCATGCAACAAAACGAAATGTTATCATTTCATATTAAGTAAACAAGTAAACAATTTAAAGATGCAATCGAAAACAAGGTAATTGATAGGATAACTAAACAACTATAGATGTCATCGATATGTTAGTTTTGTACGTTAAAATGCTAAAATACGTATTTGTACGTTTAGATGCTGAAAATACGTCAGTATTGTAAATTTTTGTGCCTGTAAAAAAGTCGTTTTTTTATTTTTTTGCTCACAAAAAAATATTTTCATAGTAACATAATATTAAGGCTGAACCACTGAAGTCATATTTTAAATTATGTTCTTACTACCTTTCTGGGCCTTGTGTCAGTTGCGTTGCTGTCTATGGGAGGGTAAGAGAGCTCTCGGATTTCCTCAAAAATATCTTAATTTGTGGTTCAAAGATGAAGGAAAGTCTTACAGGTTTGGAATGACATGAGCGTGAATATTTGGGTGAATACTCATTTTTGGGTGAACTATCCCTTATAGATACAAAAGCTAAAAGGTACATCTTTGTACATTTATTTATCCCTAAATGGTACTTATAAGTATGGCCTAATGGTAGAGAGTCTGACTCATAATCAAATGGTTGTGAGTTCGAGCCATGGGTCAGCAGGAATTGTCGGTGGGGAGAGTGATTGTACAGCGCTATCTCCACCTCCAATACCATGATGAGCTGCCCTTGAGCAAGGCACCGAAACCCCAACTGCTCCCTGGGCGCTGCAGCATTAATGGCTGCCCACTGCTCCGGGTGTGTTCACTGCTGTGTGTGTGTTCACTGCTGTGTGTGTGTGCACTTAGATGGGTAAATGTAGAGCACGAATTCTGAGTATTGGTCAACATACGGCTGTATATCACTTTCACTACACTTTATTGTAAGCTTTGAAAGGAAACTGCTCAAGTGACAGATTTGTACCTTTCTGAGAGTGACGTTATCCACAAAATCAAGGTTAAATGCAGCTCTGTATGCAATTCTTTCAACACAGTCTTATGAAAATTCTTAACTATTTTACGTTTTTGGCAAATTAGTGGCTACCTGCAGTTCGTATGAATTTCAATATCATTTCTACATCTTCGTATGATCTGCTTACGCCCCACTGATGGTTATGTTTAGAGGTGGACTTTCATTCTTGCTTTTTTTTGTACAAATGAATTCAAAATCTTGTAAAATAGTTACATTTTCTTATGAGATCAGGTTGGCTCTTCACACTAAACTGTGAGTGAGATTGAATAAGATTACGACAGAAGCAGTCTTGCATTGACATACTGAAGTGAGGTGTTTAATAAATAAGAGCATCAACAACACAACAAAAGCTTGCTTTATGTATACTGTGTATACATACACACATACACACACACATATATATATATATATATATATATATATATATATTTATTAATATTTATATTCTGACCGTATAAACTATATAAATATGTCATGCAGTCCTCATAACTTAAACAACCAATAATTTACAGAGTGAGGTAGGGTAGGAAGGGACGTAGTTGCAACGTAGTTGCGATGTCATAGAGAGATCAAAAAAGGGGCGGAGTCTCGGATCACCGACGTTGGCAGTGCGGCTATTTTTATTATTGATGGGTAGGAGGGGTATATGACAGGAGGCTGCAGTGGATTGGCTGAGACAATATATCAGTCAATGCCTCCATGAGTTGCGGCTGAGGACGCACACGCAAGCGGCGTTGATTCGAATGAACCTCCAAGCAATCTGGTTTTTGTAGGATGTTAGCGCCCGCACGTAGGTGTGCACGTTGGTGCAATAGGAGTTCCAGTGCTTGTTGTCGATCCCACGACAGCTAGAGGTTCCTGCTTTAACGCCGCTGGCTCCTTGACCCGGCTTGGGGGCCCCGACAGGCTTCGTCTTGCGACACGTGGTCTCGTAGAACATCTGCTTCTTCACAACGTTGTTGATGCGAACGTGTGGCAGCACCGTGACTTCATTGCCCGCTAAGTCTGTGGCTTGGGTCAGGTTGCCGACCCAGTGCTCTTCACTATCACACACCGAGTACTCGCCGCGATGCAAGAAGTCGTTGGCCTTCCGCCGGACTCGCGGTCGCCTGGGGCTCCCAGTATCATTTTCCGTAGAGACCACGTCGCTGAACAGCACGCGAGGTGAGCGGTAACGGCGCTTGTTGAAGAGTTTGGGGTCCACGTTGGGGATTAGGTCGTTGTAGTGCGAGTCTTTCTTGGACTGGCTGTGAGGCCTGGGTGAGTGGTGCGCTGCTGCATGCTGATTGGCTACCCCCTGCGCCTGGGTGTGGCCTCCCATGATGAGTGCAGCCTGGACGCTGATCAGGACGAGCAGGACCAGCGTCAACGACCTCATGAGCACTCGTCCTGCTAGCAAAAAGACATTTAAGATAGTTAACGACATGGAAATGTGCATCTTTCAAGTTTTTAGAAACAGTTTGCTTTCTCTCAGTATGGTGGCCTGGCTGTTTAAAATGGCAGCAGGAATAAAGAACTGTCCATATGAAAGATATTACTAAGCTATTCATGAAGAATCTGACATCTGTATGAATTTCACGAAAGCTGTCAAAAACATGCCCAGGGCATATTTGAACCCCCCAAAAATATAATAATAAAAAATATAGAAAAATAAATTAGATATGGAAAATTAAGCCTCTTTTAAGGTATTTTTTTTGTATTTTAAAGACTATTGAGAAACCAAAAGTTCGAATAATTTAGTCAAGACATGACTTTTAAGTACATTTAAATTACCGCAAAAAAATGCAGTATAAACAATGATATTGTGATATATTTTTACAATTTAAAATAAGTGTTTTCTATTTTAATATATTTTAAAATGTATTTTTTCACTGGTGTAAATCTGTATTTTCAGCGTCATTGTTCAATTGAAAAGAATTGCTCACAAAAATATGATTTATAAGAGGGTGTTTCAAGCTTTTGGAAATTGTTTTCAAAGTGAACGTTTTTTTAAATTATACCATCATCATCTGCATGCTAACAAAATGCAAGTTTGTGAATACGGTGACGTCATGCACACTCTATATCTCTGCTCACTGACCTGTGAAATGTTTAGAGTTGAAGTGAGGGCCCAGTGGGCTGCTAGAGCCGGAGTCCAGTGCAGGCTGACCCCCAAGCGCCTGCCATCAGGACTGGCCTGTGTGTCTGCTGCTTTCTGTAAAACACACACACACACCATAGCTCTTTAGGTACAACAGCATCCAAGCTTATGCATTCAGTCATCTGAACAGAATCCCCAAAGCTGCATACATAAAAATAAATAAGGTCAATGACACGTGAACTATACATATTCTGAAGTGTTTACAGTCTAGAGCAAAAGTCTGAAATCATATTTTTTTATCTCAGTATTCACATCAGAAATGCACTCATTGCAGAGAAATTATTGTTTAACAGTAATGTTGAGTATAAATCTTTCAAGAAAAAGGTTGTTAAACGATTATATATGCTTCAGTAGAAGTTAGACATTTTAGTTACTTAAATATATAAGTAAATAAAATATTTGTAAGTTTTAAAATATAAGTGTAAAATTGAAGAACTACAATACACTACAAAGCATCGTTGATAATATAATTAAGGTTATAAATTATTTTAACATCATACTCTTGTAATTTGAGTTCATTTTCAATGCTAAGTATTGTGCTGCTTAATGTTTTATATGCTTTATTGTACAGTAAAGCTTTTAATATTGCGAATCACCTCTGAGCTAAATGTTTTTTTTTATTAAAAGGACAAAATAAATTGAAAATGTGATTCTGAAAGCACAGGAAGGTCAGGGTTACGCTCTATTTAGCCATGTGCTGAGTCACTTCAACTGCCTGCAACATTTAACCACCTAAAGTTTCATTCCATTAAACGTGTGATATTTGACACGTCATAAAGAGACCTCTGCTACATCTAAACCAGCAACTAAAAGTGTTTCATTAGAAAGCATTCATCAGGCTGAGCTCTCTGAACTGATATAACAAATGCTGCATATTGAAGCTTTAATAGAGCTGGAAATAAACAATGAATTTGTTTAAAAGAGAACTCCGTAAGTAGCAGATCTTATTATTGCATCACCAACAATAAATAACATCTAAATTTGATATGTAAACTAAATTGTATCGTGATTAATATTACCTGCACGGCTTAAAAGCAAAAAACATCCACAAGCAATTTCCAAAAGCAATCCAAAGAAATTTAGTTCTAGTCCCTGCAAATATCCATCTCTTCCATATTTACACCATGAATAAAAAACATCCGTACAAAATGTACTGTGACAAAAGAAACCAAGTAAACAGGTTCATTAAAAGTCAATATTTATCAAATCATTCTTTAGAGACAGTCACAGCACGATCCGGTGAGCAGTGCCTATGATCACGTTTACTGTCAAATCCAGTACACTGTGAAACAGAGAGACAAGCCTGTGAACAGTGAACAGGCTCAATGCCAAGTCTGTGCTGGCATAGTCTCATAGTCTCCTTGAATGAAAATGTATTATGTTTAATGTGCACCAATGGTGATGATGATCAAAATGCATTGCACAATGTCTAGGTTCATAAAGGTTTGATGGTGGGATATCTGAAATGAAATGCAGTTTTCACAGTTTTAAGCGTGTTCTGAAGATGCAGCCCTCAACTTCGATATTCAGAGAATAGTGAGCAGATGGTCTGCAATCTGTACGCCGTGGCTTTCAGCTGATCACGCTTTGTGTGTGATTGTATGACTGTGTGTGTGCTTTAAAAAAAATAACTTAATCATTATGCTTGTTTTATTTAAGCATCCTCAATAAAATTACATACAGTATAATATAATATAACAAAATAATAATAATGATAATAATTCACAAAATGTATATGAATTTGTATATGTAGATGCTATAATGTATACCTCCCCACACATACATAGACACACACATATATATATATATATATATATATTTATGTGTGTGTGTGTGTGTGTGTGTGTGTGTTTGAAAATTAGACTTCTCTTATGCTCACCGTTAAAAACAGCAATATTGTGAAATATTATGACAGTTTAAAATAAGATAAAATGTTTTCTGAATATATTTTGAAATGTAATTTATTCCTGTGATCAAAGCTGAATTTTCAGCATAATTTCTCCAGTCTTCGGAAATCATTATATGCTGATTTGCTGCTCAAGAAACATTTCTGTGTATCATTGTTTTTATTAATGTTAAAGACAGTTGTGCAGCTTCATATTTTTGTGGAGACATAAACACAAATTTGTGGGATGTTTTCTCATGATTCTTTGATGAATAATGCACATTTTATATTTATTCTATGCATTTCTCCCAGAATAAAAAAAAAGTAAAAGGGGGGTTGGGCCAAAGATAATAAGGAGTTGTATATCACAATCTTGACATATTTAAATCAAGAATCATTAGATGACATTACAAGACTGTTTAAGGATCACAGTGAAGCCCCCCAAAAAACTAATTGTTATTTTAAATCTACCACTCTTTGCTACTATCCTTCAAACCACCAAGGTTTACCCATTTGTCCGCAAGTTTTAATGAATTACAATATAATAAAATTAAGTATGATAATTGATGCTTTTATATATTTTAATAAGTACAGAATAAGTATGTTGTTTAATTTTTACATAAATATACATATCTGATACACTGAATGATATTTTCACACATATTTAGACATTTTTCCAAAAGTCTTTTGAAACATTAAGGTAGACACTTTTCTGATTGTTGGTTATTATAAATCTTCTTTAAGCATAAACCTTTTTTTAATTGTTTCTCAATATATAATTGAAATAGTTTGGAAACCACAGATAGAAACCTGCTTTATTCCCATTCACCACTAGAGGACAAACCTGCACTAACATTTCATCCACACATCTGGGAGTAAATACAGGCCCTCATTGTCACTGCAGCTCTGCACAAGGCAGCAAGACATAGACTAAACACTCAAGCAAGCAAACAAACAGAACAGAACCAGAGCTTAAAAACAATAAAGCCAGCATAAGCACATACTGGCTCTCTTGCTGTGTATATGTTTGGTTGTATATGTTTTGCAGCTGAGGATCGGCTCTCAAACGGAGGACACACCTGGCGTCTAAGGCCGCTTTTACATGCATGATACTGCCCAGATGCCACCTAACCTAAAACCCTAACCCTAACCGTAGCCTAACCTAACCCTAACCCTGACCTGACCTGACCTGACCTGACCTGACCTGACCTGACCTGACCCAAACCTAACCTAACCTAACCTAACCTAACCTAACCCTAACCTAACCTAACCTAACCTAACCTAACCTAACCTAACCTAACCTAACCTAACCTAACCTAACCTAACCTAACCTAACACTGTTTTCACTTACACGACTATCACACGCAGAGAAGAGAATGTATGAAGGTATTTTTACGCCTAAACGATTTGCATGCGTATGGTAAAATTCGCAATCCTTGCAAATTTAATTTACGCTTACAGTCTTATGTACACTTTCACAAATCTTACCATACGCATGCAAATCTTTTAGGCGTAAAAATACCTTCATACAATGCCCTTAGTAATGTGCTGCCTGGCATCTGGATTACACTGCATACGCCAGCATTTTCAGAACTACAGTATCTAAATAATATGGCAATTTAATGTAGTTTGTACTGCTGCAATACAATTAACAATAATTGTAATGTTGGAAATCTTGTTTAGCAGTGTTGAAAACTCATTGTGTTGGCTGTGCTTTGTGTTTGAGAATTCATTACGAGGTTTTAAATCAAACGTGGCAAGGAATATTCCAGGTTCATTAAAAGCGAAGCTCAACCAGCAGCATTTGTGGCATAATATCGGTTACCACTAAATTAATTTCCACTGGTCTATCCTTAAAAAAAAAAATGTGGTGCTGGTGAGGCATTTACAGTGGAAGGAA